>LIEC01009506.1:0-127826 GCA_001925005.1 Drosera capensis | reverse complement strand
CAACTCTACCTATGTTTGGTCTCAAAACAAGAAACCCTAAGTATTTGTTCTTTTTGTCGGCAATTTTTTGCACAAGATGGTGGTGAGTCATGATGGGTTCAAAATGGAAGCAAATTGGCCATGAAAGGTGAGAGGAGTACTTGCCAAGAAAGGATTTCACTCAGCATTTAAAATGTACCAATTTTAAATGCTGGGAATAAGTAGATAGGAACTAAAATGATGGGTCTTATGTGGTGTGTTTTGGATGAGAAATCCGGTGGTGTTTTTGCACCATAGCTGTTGTAGAACTTACACTCAGTGAGTGTTGAGCACTGAGCATACCTATTCTTCTAACATTTATTTTACGTATTATATATATGCTTATTATGCATGAACCTTTGTCAAAACCTTTTATTCTTTTGTTTGTTGATATCTTTTTATTTTTGCTCTTTCATGTTATGTTCATATTTTCTGACAATCTTGTTAGAGTACATACACATGTATTTCAAAATTTTGAATCTCATCTCTACAGGAGGAGAGGGCATGCCTGACATCAACCGTCATCAGGATGGGCGAGCTTTGAGTGAGCCTGATGGGACGCTCCCTCTCGTGGCAGTTTCAGCACCAGGTTACCATAGAGAAAATGGCAATGTCTGGGCTTCAACATCTCCTGAACGTCTTGAGCTGCCCCTGAAGCCATTCCATCCTTCTAATTGCTCAGACACAGCTTCCGTCTCAGAATGTGGATCCGACATCTATGCCAAGCGTGAAGTGGTTCAGAAATTGAGGCAGCAGCTCAAGAGAAGAGACGACATGATCTTGGAGATGCAGGATCAGTTGTTGGAATTGCAAAATTCACTAAGTGCGCAGAGGTCCCATTCTAATCAGCTGCAGGTGCAGCTTGAATGCACAAGCAGGAAGCTCTTCGAGTACGAGCGGGAGATCCAAAAGTTGAGGAAGGCCCTTGCAGACCATTGTGTACAACATACGGAAGCAAACAACAAACATTCTCCTGTCTCATCCGAGGGGCAAAACGGCCAATTTCCTGACAGCGAAAGCGATTTCACGATTCCAGAGCGGAGAATATCAGAACATGATAGAATCGAGATGCTGAGAGGGGAAATACAGGAGTTGAAGGAAGTGATACAAGGCAAGGAGTTTCTTGTTCAGAGCTACAAGGAGCAGAAGACAGAACTATCCATGAAGGTGAAGGAGTTGCAGCAGAGATTAGATTCACAGCTTCCGAATATATTGTAGGGATACACTTTTTTTGGTCTTTTTCTTTTTCTTTACGTGCTTTGATCCGTTCATGGTTTATGCCTTGATTTTCGCCTTGCTTGTATATTCGGAACAAGCTTCGGTTTTCATGTCTCCCGTAGTGTTGGTGTTGCTTTTCTGGAGTTGTTGGAGGAGGCTGGGATTGACTTCCTGGAGTTTCGTGCTTGTGAACCTCATGGTGAAGATCTCAATCTTGAGAATGATGTGTATATAGTGCCGTTGATTTCTCTCAATGTTACTGATTTGTGGAAACCATACTTGTTAAGTAACGGTTCCTATTGGTTTTTTAGTCGATGGAGTTAGAAATAGTCGTATGACATTGTGTCCTATCGACTATTGATCCTTTTGGCTAGGTTCCCTTTTGGTGTCGTGATTAATGCTACTACTATTGGTTAAGCGAAGTCCCTTCTTTCCGATAATGCACTAGGGTGCCCATTTGATTATGCATACTGTTTTTAGAAATTACTTTATCTTTGCAGAAATTAAAAATTGGTAAATGTTAGTATTACTAAATAATTTGTTATTGGTTAATATTAGATATGATTTCACGAAGAGTGCAATGTTGCTTGAAATCATAGTAACTTGACCTATCTTGCTTTTCATCAATAAGTCATAATAACCTGATATGTTTATCAATATGAAAAATAACTTTTCACACATATAACACGAGGATCTCCTAGTTATATATTTTAACCATCACCAACTTTTTTACTTTCTTAGGTGAAAATGTTGATGATTAATTTCATATAAATGAATCATACAGTTGTTTCAAAAAATAAAACAAAAAATTCATATAATAATATATCATCCTTTTATTTCATATATTCTTTTCGTCCAAAAAAATATAACACATATATTAATGATATGATATACGTGATAAATCAATTCATTAGATCTTTTATAAAATAATAGGAATATTATTTTTATTTTTTTTTTGAGAAAGCAATTGCCGACTTTCCGTATCTTGAACAACTACACTCGAACAAATAGTCTCGCATCGCCGCAGGTGCACTCAACCAACCCAACCCAGATCTACAACCCAAACCCTCCACCGTCATCATCCTCCTCAATCATCGTCGAAGAAGACCAACAATGGACGTGATCAAAACGCAGCAAATCTCCTCTCGCCCCATCGAGAAAGTGATAGTCCACCCGCTGGTCCTGTTGAGTATAGTGGACCATTACAATCGGGTCGCTCGCGACACTCGAAAACGAATCGTAGGCGTGCTCCTCGGAAGCTCCTTCAAGGGCACTGTCGACGTCTCCAATAGTTACGCTGGTGAGTCGATCGAATGATTTGTTGAGTTGAATTGTTGGGGGTTTAGGGTTCCGTCTAGGGTTTGGTGGTTGTTGATTTTAGGTTTCGTGTTTGATGTGGTTTTTTGGGGGTGTTTGTGTTGCTTGATATAAGAGGAGTGCTAGCCGCCGCAATCGCGGTATTGCGATTAGTGAGGATGTTTTGGGAACTTGATTGGTGATCAGGAAACTCGCTTCCTCAATAGTTGATCCAGGGAACCAAAACACGCATTGTGCGGGGTTTGTAGAAAATCGATGGATGATGAATATAATTTCTAAAGCACTACCTTAATCCTTGAGAGGTGGAAGCCAGCGGTGTTGGATAACTTTGAACTGTTTTGGGAAGCAGGAGGCAGCTTAACAGCATCGATAGTTGGTCTCGGTGCTGCTATGATATGATTTCAATTCTCATTGTTCGATCTGTTTTAGGTGGTGCCCTTTGATTGTCCAATATGTTGTGATTGAGAAGTACAACGACAATAACAATGACATAGGTGCTCCCATCATGGGCATGGGTTGGGGAGGGCGGGATTGAGAAGTAATAGAAGCTAAAAGTTTCGAGATGGAACTAGCTTGTTTTCTGTAGTTGATTTTTCTGTTTGTATTATGCTAATGTTTGTGCACAGTTCTTACTTTTCTGAGACTTGATTGCAGTGCCGTTTGAAGAAGATGACAAGGACACAAGTATTTGGTTTCTGGATCACAACTATCATGAGTCTATGTTCTCCATGTTCAGGCGAATCAATGGTACCTTAGTCATTGACGCTAAGTCTACATATGAAGAGTAACCTGTAGAAGTTTTTTTCTTCTTCTCTAGAAGTCTGATGTGGTTTACTGTATTTGTTGTTGCAGCCAAAGAGCACGTTGTCGGATGGTATAGCACTGGCCCGAAGTTGAGAGAAAACGATTTGGATATCCATAGATTGTTCATCGAGTAAGATTCAGCATGTTTTTCTTTCCAGGGTTTCTGTTGTTATTCCATTTCCAATGTTTTATTTCTTTTAGTTGAATTTAAATTTTAAAGTGATCCATAAGATGTAGGCTGCTCTTTCCTCTTTTTATAATGTTTACCTCATATTCAGATTGTGGAAAGTGATCAATTTGATTGTAGAATGTTGATATGTCCTCATAACCAATATTGCAGTTCCCTCCGAATAACTTGGTGACTTGTCGTTGTTGTTTGAGATGAGAAAGTGGTGCTTAGTCACCCCTCGTGTGTTGTAAAAGAGTAAAAGAGAACACATGCTTCGAGGGGGGAAAACAAAGAGAATGAGAGGAAATAGGAATAGCACTTTGACAATTAGTTTCTTGTGATGGCTAGCTTTTTACTTAGACTTAAAGCGTTCAGTTAGTCACTAGTCTGCACCCGTGCAGTTTTACACGGGACAAATATAAATATATTTGACTACTATGAGTTTGTGGAGATGATAGATACTGAGAGCAAACTTTGAATTAATGTTATTTAAACTACTTCCTTGAAAAATATGTATTTTATAAGGTATATTATGATTTATTTTGAGTAAAACAAATTAACAAAAATAACAATTTTTCAAGAATAAAATAAAAATTGCATACACATAGAGATTGTACGATATTTATTTTACTCTAAAAAAATTATTATTATTTGATTGATATTCTATCGTATCTTTTAATTGTGAGAAGGATCTTTTAATTGTGAGAATGAAGAATCTGATAGATGTTTATTTCGATTTTAGCATGAATTTTCGTGATTAGTATTACCTTAAAAAGAATGACTAAATCGAAAAATATCCGACCGTAAAAATTATTTAGATAACTTATTCAATTGGTAAAAATCTACAAATATCCGATCTTAAAAAACTATTCTGATAACTTATTCACGTTTTTTTTAAAAAGACTAAATCTTGACCTTATGAAAAAGACTAAATTTATAAATTTCCTATCAAGCTGCAATCCAAACATTTTCACTTAGTATATAGTAGAAGTAGATTATTGGGTCTATCTGGGTTGCCCTGCCCTTACTGTTCCAAAAAACATTTTCATGACTCTAACCCTCGTTTCCTCATGTTGTTTGCACCCTAGCTATGTTCCAAATCCTGTCTTGGTTATTATAGATGTGCAACCTGTAGAACATGGCATACCTACAAAAGCTTATTGTGCTGTTGAAGAGGTCAAAGAGGTACTCCACATCTTGTCTCTTCCTGTGTTCATCTCTGTTTGGCTGAATTTTTTTTTGGTTCCTGGTAATTAATATCAATTGTAAATTAAATATTATTGCAGAATGCTACACAAAAAAGCCAGAAAGTTTTTGTTCATGTTCCATCAGAAATTGCTGCTCATGAAGTTGAAGAAATTGGTAAGATTGTAATCTGAGTGTTAGTTTTCGTAAGAAGTTAACATTATGATTTCTGTCAAAGCAAATGCTTCGCTGGCAGCATCTTTGCTGAGAATAATTCCTAACCGGCAAGTATATTTACGTGTGTTGATATTCGGACTCAAAAAACGCTCTGGAACTTTCATTACAAGATAAGAAATGTTTTGTGCTCTGTTTGCTGTGCACTCTCCACGTTAACTCCGTACTCCCCATATGATTGACGGAAGATGTGTGTGTCCAACCTGAGTTGAAGATAATTACTTGCTATCTCTACCAATTATATAAAGTTTCCACGGAGAGTGTACAAAAGAGAGTATTGGTTCTCCTCCTATAGGATTTGAAACAAGATGTTATTTGCTGCTGAGAGTTTAGGAATTGCTCATGAGTTGACAAAGCTTGCTTCAGTTTCCTAACTGGTTTTTGGTATCCTTTTTAACTTTTTCGTGCAGGTGTTGAACACTTGCTAAGGGATGTGAAGGACACTACTATTAGTACATTGGCAACAGAGGTATCTTGTGTAGAACCAGTGGTTA
The DNA here is from genome assembly GCA_001925005.1 of Drosera capensis. Taxonomy (NCBI): domain Eukaryota; kingdom Viridiplantae; phylum Streptophyta; class Magnoliopsida; order Caryophyllales; family Droseraceae; genus Drosera; species Drosera capensis. Next base: position 122,387 of record LIEC01009506.1, on the reverse strand, counting down.
TCTCTTTTACTTTTGCTCTGTTGGACTGTGTACCTGGTTTCTTATACTTTAGTCCCCTTTCCTTCACTTGGATCTTCTTCTCCTGCAATATACAGGTTTCAGGAAAGCTAGCAGCTCTCAAGGGGCTAGACAATCGACTCCAAGAGATCCGAAGTTATCTGAATCTTGTAATTGAAGGAAAACTTCCCCTGAATCATGAAATCCTTTATCATCTGCAGGTTAGTCAAACCTCTGTGGCGCTCATTATTAAACAAACTTATGCATTGAGTTTCTCTTGCTTTAATCACCCTTAGCTTTCTGAAGAAAGAGATCTGTCATCTATTGGATTTTTTTTCTCATATTTCATTGTCTACTTGACAGTGATCACCAAGGTAGTCAGTGTTTTCATAATCGTGATTGTTGTTCACCTTATAAGTTTATGTTCTTTTTTTCTTTTTTGAGTTTAATTATTGCGGTCTACTTTGCTTTAGACTCTTTCCTTCAATATAGCTCGCTCTAAGCTAAGCACGTCATGTTCTTTTGCTGATTAGCTGAAACAATCAATTATTATATCGGGTTAACCTTTGTGCTGCAAAAGGCAGCCGACTACTTGTTGCAGAGCAATATTTACCACTCATTTTTTTTATAAAATCAAAAAAGAAAATAATTTTTAAAAACGGGGTCCATCATTAATAGCGGAGATTAATAGTGGAGATTGCTCCTCGACACTTATTTGACTACCTTTCGCTGCACACACTTTTCCCTTATTATATAAGCTATTGCTATTTCTACCGGTTATCCTATTTCCTCTGTATCCTTGTAGGATGTCTTCAACCTGCTTCCGAACCTTAACGTGGCTGAGTTGATCAAGGCTTTCTCAGGTGTACATCAAATTGGCACAGATATTTTGTCCAACTGTTTTCTATATTTTCGTGTTCCAACAGCTTTTTGGCACTTAATTTTGCTTTCATATTGACAGTAAAAACAAATGACATGATGCTGGTGATCTATCTGTCCTCTCTTATCCGAAGTGTCATTGCTCTGCACAACTTGATAAACAACAAGGTGAGAATGTTACCACCATGTACATTGATTCAACTTATCATAAATTGACTACTTCTCGACTTGTTCATTCATTATTTTGTGCTTTTATTTCTTTGTTTTTCCCTGAGAAATCCATCTTACTCGAGGCAGTCCTTTTGTTTTTCTAAATGTTTTAGCGTAATTCATCCAATTCAAGGTTTACGATTGTCTGTGGTTTCCCCCTCCCCTTAAAAAAATACCATTGTGACTAGGCACTTCGCCAGCCAAACGTCTCTGTTATTTTCCACTCGTTGATATACAGATGGAGCATAGTAGCTACTCTGGAGATGGGGAATCTTAGTTAGACCGCTAGTTTCTGGCACCAAAACAGTGGGATTCAGTGTTTATTACAACTGGTGGAGAAAAAGGATCTGTGGCCGAAGGCAGTAGGACTCTACTTTTTCCTGCATGAAAGTGTGCCGCTATTTGTTAATCCTTCGTTGTTTGTACTTTATGTATGCATAGTTCTTCTTGAGAGCTTTTGTTTGCACCCACTAAGCATAACAATTTGTGCATTTGTTCAAATTTGTGGTACATTTCCAGATGCTTAACAAGGAGCATGAGAAGGCTGAAGATTCTAAGCCAGTTGCAGTACCTGCAGCTGCTGGAAGCTGAATGCAGAAGTCACTATGAGCCTCAGAATTCAAGTACTGGGATTACTGTGCTTCATCCATAAGTTGCATTGGTGACAGCGTTCGATTTTTCGCCTAAGGATGAACTATTTCTTTTTCCTTGTATTTTTAGGAAAAGTGTGAGGATCATTTTGCATTGTAGCCCAAGAGCGACTTTGGAACTGAGCGATGAAACTGCTAGTGTAATCCTGTCAGACTAGATCAGTTCATACTTCAAGATGATGATTTGTATGAATTAGACTTCATTGTTATTTTTTCAACTGTGTTTTTCGTTTACAGGAATGATTAATTAGTTTGTTTAGAAGTAGCACGAACTTGCGTTATTCATTTGGTGTTGTGCTTCATGTTGGTTGTGTGATTTGTGCTTTTATCATACGTTCTCGAATTCAGATTCTGTCATGTTGATCTATGAAAACTATAAAATTTGAATACTAAACCACGGGTGCTGAGGTTTGTAACCAAACGGATGATATCGTCTTCACTGAGATCAATTCTTTTCGTAACATTCTTTTCGTAACGTAATTTGGTCTCAGTGCTAAAACATAAGAACCATATCAAAACGTGAGTATGACACATCAAGAAACGTTTCGAGTGCAAAAAGGTGGTGCTTTCTCCTGCATATAATTGAAGCAATGAATGGACCGTCGAATGCAGAATATCTCATTTCCTCTCGCATCTTGTAGTGTCCACTTGTTCGTACCACAATAATCATCACACCCCATTTTTTTGTCGTATAATTCATTATTGGATCTCAGCCTCGCCCTTCGCCTCTCCTTCCTCTCCATTTGGCCCTTTCCTCACATCCCGTGCACAACTCTCCAAACTCTCTCCATCATCATCAGATCTCGAATCACGGAGACCATTCATCGATCGCCAAATCGCTTCGATTCAATTCGATTCGATTTTATTAGATTTGATTATCGGAGTCAGTGAATTCGTGAGATCAGAGAAGCGAAAATGCCGGCGGCGTACGGGACTCGGATGACCACGTTCGAGGATTCCGAGAAGGAAAGCGAGTACGGCTATGTCCGCAAGGTATGATCAATCAATCATCTTTCGATTTCGCAGTTTTGGCTGGGATTGCGATTGCCCGAACACGTTTTGATCTGATTGTTGATTGATGTGTCGTGATTGATGTGTTGTGGTTTTGTACGTTGATCGAATTGAGATTCAATCATTAGCATCGGGAATGGGAGTGAAAAATGAAAAATACTATGATCGATATGTGTAACGGGCTGTTGAAGTGTGGATAATTCTACCTTAAGATTTGTGGCTTCGACGCTTTGTGATTTGTTTCCTAGGATTAGGTTTCAGGGCAAAATGCCGCAAAGGAGAGAGTGATGAGTAGCTATGTATATTCCAATTAGGATCAATGCGAGGCCATGATCCTTTGTGATTTGTTGAAAGTTTGATATATCTTTTTAGGTTTTGCATACTGGTTAGCCAGTTAACTTTGTATCGGTTTCTCTTGTTCAATCTTTTCTTGGTTGAAACAAGTAATTGTCAAGCTTTTAGATAGTTCGTCAGGAAGAGATGACAACAGTGGGTGAAGATGTAAAAGGATTTGTCAAAGAGTCTCTTAAACCTTGTTTAAAACACTGATCTTTATAATTCTGGATTGTGGAAATCCACCTGGATGTCAAGCCAATGGATTGTACTCGTATCTGCTTGAATGTGTATAGGGTAGAGCAAATATAAGAATTATTCCTGTAATCCTTAACTTACATTTGAAAAGCGCAAGGAACTTAACTTAGGTGTCCCATTAGGAAACTCCATCATTCTTCCTCCAATCTATTGTTAGTCAGATTTGTGTGCTCGGTGAAGTTTGCAAACTAATTAATATTTTCTTAACCGATTGAAGGTATCTGGACCAGTCGTCGTTGCTGATGGAATGGCTGGTGCTGCTATGTATGAGTTGGTGCGTGTTGGACACGATAAACTTATAGGGGAAATTATCAGGTTAGAGGGGGACTCAGCTACGATCCAAGGTACTGCTATCCATTTGGATTGTTTTCTGGACTATTCATATTTTCTGGATTATTCTCACCCAGTGATATAATCATCTGCATTCTTTGACATTCATATCTCTACTCAATCCCATGCCCATTTTGTTTTCTTTCTAAAGGGTGGGAAAATGTTTGATTTACACAAATATTGCTATGTTTCAGTTTACGAAGAAACTGGTGGCCTAACGGTTAATGATCCTGTCCTTCGTACACATAAGGTTAACGGCTGTGGAACTCCATGTTTTGTTGAACTTGTTATCTATGTTCTCTTTTTGCATAGGTTGGGTTGACCACAATCATGTTCTGACAATGTTATTTTTGATTATGTAGCCCTTGTCTGTCGAACTAGGACCTGGAATTTTGGGAAATATATTTGATGGCATCCAGGTATTATCATACAAAATTCGTACTCCATTTGACAGTATTTGTTTTGTCCGAGTCTTCCATTCATTTAACTTAACCTTGAATATGCTTCTTATGATGTTTCTTTTGAATTGTTTTACTTTGATGATTGCAGAGACCGTTGAAAACTATTGCTATTAGGTCTGGGGATGTCTACATACCTCGTGGTGTTGCTGTTCCAGCACTTGATAAAGACATACTTTGGGAATTTCAGCCTAAGAAATTAGGTACTTTATTGTAACCGTTTTTTGTAAATACTTTACTGGATATTTATTGCTTAAATTTATGTGGGGACTGTGGAAGCTTAGTGATGTTTGAATATGGGAGTGTTTCTGCATCTGATGTCATTGCATTCTCATGCAGGTGAGGGAGACGTTATTACTGGTGGAGACTTGTATGCGGTAAGTTACCCTAGATTATCAATGTTACGAAGTTTATGTCACAAATATGTAAGTTCTTGAAGGAGGAATTTTTTAATCATTGACTATTCCATCTTTTGCAGACAGTCTATGAGAACAGCTTAATGCAGCATCACATTGCGCTTCCTCCTGATGCTATGGGAAAAATTACATACATAGCTCCTCCAGGGAGCTATTCTCTCAAGGTTGACCATCCGTTGCTGACGTTCCCTTGCGTTTCTTGTTGTCTGCACATCGAATTCATTGTAATTACTAGTTACTGTTCAATTGGAGTAAGCCATATTATTTTTTCTGCGCTTATGTAGGACACAGTGTTGGAGCTTGACTTCCAAGGCGTGACAAAGAAATTCACCATGCTTCAGGTAATAGGCCAATGTTTGTGTTTATCTGTTGGAGCTGGGTGTTTAGCTCCTTTTCTGATCCCTCTGATAGTTGTACTCTATCCTTGAAGACGTGGCCCGTGCGCACACCAAGACCAGTTGCATCGAAACTTGCAGCTGATACACCTCTGCTTACAGGCCAGGTTGGTGATATGATGTTGTTGTACTCCAAATTGATCATTGCATTGATTTTATATTTGTAATGATATAGTAACATCTTTCCTCTTGCATCAGCGTGTTCTAGATGCCCTTTTCCCATCAGTACTTGGTGGAACTTGTGCCATACCTGGGGCGTTTGGATGTGGAAAAACTGTAATCAGTCAAGCACTTTCCAAGGTAGATTCCTTTTGTGTTTCAGAATTTCTTTATTGTGGGATGTTAATATTTGTGATTACTGACGGTTGTAACTTTTTTCTGCTTAAATGCAGTACTCTAACTCTGATGCTGTGGTTTATGTTGGTTGTGGAGAGAGAGGAAATGAAATGGCGGAGGTATGTCGGGGTTACTAGATTTTCCTTCAATAAATACATTTCTTTTTGTAGAGCCTGACTCTGGATAGTCTCATCAAAATTTGTTACTTAGGTCCTGATGGATTTCCCTCAATTGACGATGACAATGCCTGATGGACGCGAAGAGTCTGTCATGAAGCGTACTACGCTTGTGGCCAATACTTCTAATATGCCGGTCGCTGCACGTGAGGCTTCCATTTACACAGGTATGGCGGTAACTTTTTGAATTACGATAAGTTACTCCTACCTGGGATTGCTATTTTCTGGAGTTTCAGTGACCTTGCGGTTTATTGGTATTCCATGTAGATTTTTCGTGTTTGAAGAATAACATGTATCTTCTTTGGTTTCCATCTACAGGGATAGTTAGTTTCTAGAAGTAAAAATATCACATGTTTTCCTGACTTCTTCATGCTGCATGAATAATGGAAAAGCTTTTGTTTTAGTTGTTTCTTTGTCTAATGGGTACTTTTTATGTGTTAAGGGATCACAATTGCGGAATATTTCAGAGATATGGGAAACAATGTCAGTATGATGGCTGATTCAACATCTCGTTGGGCTGAAGCTCTTCGTGAAATTTCAGGACGACTGGTAACCAACTGTACTGACTTGTAAATTTGATAACGAAATTATTGGCTTGATGGCTTAGCTTTTGGCAAACTTTACTTCGTATCCATTACTTTTGATAACTTGCCAAGAGCTCTGGAATCAGAGATCCCTGATTTTTTATCCTTCTTCCCAACCTTCTGCTTCTTGAATTGTTTTACTGGTTGGAAGCTATTGCAAAATTGTTTGACCATGTAAGATTTTGGATTCTAATCTTGATTTTCCCATCATTTATTGTAGGCAGAAATGCCTGCTGACAGTGGTTATCCTGCTTATCTGGCTGCACGTTTGGCCTCATTCTATGAACGTGCTGGTAAAGTGAAATGTCTTGGTGGACCAGAGCGGACTGGCAGTGTAACCATTGTTGGAGCTGTTTCTCCTCCCGGAGGAGATTTCTCGGATCCTGTTACATCTGCAACTTTGAGTATCGTCCAGGTCAAGTATCTTCACTTCTCAAAAGGTTCACTTGATCCTTTTTATGTTGTGGTTCTTATTTAGGTCTATCCCAGAATGCTCCTTGACGCTGCTGGTAGTGCAGGCATTGAAGTTGGTGAAATCCTGCTTTATTCTCTCTGAGATCAATTGCATGAGGACGATGAATGACTCCTTTAATTAATTAGCAAAAAGGAAAACATCCAGTAAACTTTTCAAGATAGGCTTCTAAAATGTTGGGGAAAAGAAAAAGTGGATCAATAATAATAATACCTCAAGCTTGAAGGTAGATGCATAAGATTTAGATGGCCACTCCCAATTATAAGTTTCTAAATAGGGGGAAATAAGGAAAGTTATGCTTAGAGTAAGTTTGTCGAGATACGACTGGTGAGATGGAGGCATGAAGTGGCGTAAAGGATAAATTCAGAAACTTAGCAATCCATTGGTAGCTAAGAGTTGCCTCGATTGAGGAGAAAATGAGCTAAGAACGTTTGAGATGTATTGGAATGAGGATAGGATAATTATTATCTAGTCAACTTGTTTAACCCAGTGAGATCTAGTTTTCTGTAGTTATCCTAGCCTTCTGTAAAAGAAGTTACATTATTGTGTAAGAGTTGTTCGAAGTTTTCCGACATGGCATACTTTTCATGAACAAGTCTGCATATGCAGCTCCTTTCTCCCTGAAAAGGTACTGTTTGCAGGTTTTCTGGGGGTTGGACAAGAAATTAGCTCAGAGAAAGCATTTCCCATCAGTCAACTGGCTAATTTCCTATTCGAAGTACACCTCGGTGTGTTCTTGATCTCCTTTCTCTATCCTTCAACTCTTCCTGATTGCTGATTTTTATGTATATCTATATATATATATATATGTTTTCATTATTATTTATATCTTAGAAAGGAAGGCATCCCCCCCCCCCTAGGGTAATGCCCCATGTCGGTCTGTTGAACTGTTTGTTCCTTTTACAGGCCTTGGAATCGTTTTACGAGCAATTCGATCCTGATTTTATCAACATCAGGACAAAGGCGCGAGAAGTGTTGCAGAGGGAGGATGATCTGAATGAAATTGTTCAGGTATAGGTTTATTTTTCATATTTTGTTTTGAGGAAAGTACTTTCTAGATTGTCTTGTATATAGAATATGCTTCAGTTTTGGAGGTTGTATTAAAGACATTTTATAGTTCAATCACAGTACTATAGAACTATGGCTGAAAGTTCACCAGAGGAAGTGGACCTTTCCTCGAGTCCTTTATATCTGTGTGCTGTGAATTTTATTTGGTGCAAGTTCCACATTTTCTTTGCTGAACTTCTCTGTTTATGGTTATAGCTCGTTGGTAAAGATGCATTGGCTGAACAAGACAAAATCACTTTGGACACTGCAAAGCTTCTAAGGGAAGACTATCTTGCTCAAAATGCATTTACCCCGTGAGTTATACATGTGGATTTTCCTATTTTTATTTATTCGTTGACAATTTTTAGGTGATGCTTGATTCGTGTCGGTCATACTGATTTAGAACAACCTAATCTACATTTATTTTGCAGATATGATAAGTTCTGTCCATTCTACAAGTCTGTCTGGATGATGCGCAACATAATCCATTTCTACAATTTGGCCAATCAGGTGATAGTTTGTTCGCACTGCCTAGTTATGGTCCATATTTTTAGAAAAATCAGGGGTACCACCGATTAGTAGCTAAAGCATACTACGATCAAGGTTGTCTGTATATGGAGCCCTTTTGGAGGGAGGCAGAGGCTCATGAAGGATTTTATATTGTCATATACCACAATTCGTCAATTGGGTGAAAATAAATTCATCAGTATTACTTCGCAATCTAGGTTGTGGAAGAAGACATGCTTCCTCATGAAACTGATCAGTGAATGCCAGATCTACATCTTTTGGACATCTGGAAATGTTCTCATTCCAGTTATTACATTCGTCTTGGACGATTAGGACAATTTATGTGCTGATGACTAACTGGGTAGTTCTTGTTCTTTATGTTTATATTGGAAACATGTCTTTGCCTTTTCCTTTGATGTATATATGTGTTCAAACTGCAGGCTGTGGAGCGTGGAGCTGGTATGGACGGCCAGAAGATCACTTACAGTTTAATCAAGCATCGCCTTGGAGACCTCTTTTACCGCCTAGTGTGAGTGCCCTTTCATACCGTGATTATAGGTGCTGGAATTCAAAGTTGCCTCGAGCACTAAGTAGCTCTAGTGAGCACAGCTTAATCATGACTTGAGTTATATTAAGTTTCCCTTACAAGCCACACTTGGGAATGATGTTTTAAGTACAAATAATGTAGAGCACTGTATTTTTCAAGTAATGGATGAATAGAATAGAAGGATGAGTGCTCTTCCCAGATAAGCATGAATTAGAGAGTTTTTTTTCCTGTTAGAAACCTGCCATTTTCTTTCATACTATATTGTTGGAATTTAGAGGTTCAGTTGAACTAAACAGTGAAATTATAGGTTCTTAACTCCTGATCTTATCTTGGACTCTGTGTATTCTTTCCCGTCCATCTTTTTAAAGAGAAGGATGAGGGAACAAGCCCTTTCTTTTCTCCTAGTTGCTTGCGACATTAAATTTCTTAATGCAGAAACGTTAGCGTGGTAATGCATTGGTTCTTGAATTTCTCAGTTCACAGAAGTTTGAAGATCCAGCAGAGGGTGAGCAGGCTCTTGTAGGGAAATTCAAAAAATTGCACGAGGATTTGAGCGCTGGATTCCGCAACCTGGAAGATGAAACCCGATAATCTGATTTAGTGGGTCAAACAGTTTCCTGTTTCTGTTTCAGTTTTATTTTATTTTTGGTCAATCTTTAAGAATTCTATTATTTATTGCATCACGTTTTCCTTCATCGTATCCCTGCTAGAAACGCCTGTTGTTACTTGCTATCCATGGCATGGCAGGATCATAATTATTGAAGATAATATGATAAGGTTTGGCTGGAAGGCTTTGTTTATACATGTGTATTGCTGCCGGGTTTATCTCTATCCTTTCTTATTTCTTTTTTGAGGTTAATGAGGGATGAAACCCTCGTTGGAATTGAATGATATTTGTAGAGATATCATAAATAAGCGATGTTATCAGGAAAAACAAAAATAATGTTTAAGGAAACAGAAGACAAACCTTAAAAGTTGGGGAAAAAAAACTTTGGAACCAGCGATTTAATAGAAATATTCCCTCGTGAAGCAATTTCAGAAGATACTTGTGAGGACGAAGAAAATCGTGCAATCAATAGAAAAATCCAGTAACTTTACTTATTTTTAGAATAAGAAGATAATATTTCATGTGAAAGATTGTGTGGTTGATGTGGATGTTAAGGTTCATGTCAGTATAAATATACGTCAACAATGGGCACAAGCAAAGCATTGTTTTGTTTCCCTTGTTCTCAACAACTAAAAATCACAAAAATCAACGCCAATGGCGGAGTTGGCAGAGTTACCTACTAATATGGACGAGTTTCTTGCTTGGTTGGATCACGCTATTAACTTTGACTCGTTTGATTTTGACGAAGTACTTAAATCTATGAGTCGATCGTTTCCAGACCCTTTGGATGTGCAAGGTGTGACCAAGCATGTTTTTTGCGTACCTATTTTGGTCCGGTGGCGTCGTGGACGAGTGCACAAGGGCAGAAGGTGCTGATGGCAGTAATCTGATCTTGCCAAGTCATCTGAGATGTTACGGGATGAAGCAAAACATGATTCCGGGAACCACAAAACGTTTACTGATCATGTTGCGAAAAGAAGACGCTAAGACGAAGGAGAAGGTGATCGTATCTGGTCCACAACCTGCTTCATACGTTTATATCTCTGGCCCTGTGGATTGCAGCAAGGTTTGGGTCCCGAACCATGCACCTGCTCATTTTAGAGATCATGTCGTCGTCAACTGGGTTTTGAAGGTGATGATGATCAGCAAGGTTTTGAAGGTGTTGCTTCCAGCATTGTTGATTAAGTTAGCTGTTTAGTAAGTTTAGTCTTCGTTCAATTTAATTCTTACTTTCGCCGTAGGGAAGGAGTTCAACTGAAAAAATAAAAAATAAAAAAAATCATGACATAAATGTGTTTAATAAAAAAAAAAGATTGAAATTAAAAATAAATAGTCAAGATTAAAAGATAACATTGTAATCTTAATCTTTGATTTGTATTATTTTAATCTTCATCGTTCATTTATCACTAAACACACTTATATTATGACACACTCTTTAACCCTAGTATTGCAAATAGTCTTGAGTTTTACCGCCACTTCTTTCCTTTTGGTGGATTTGTAGATCTGTCACTAAAGCCCTCTCTAATTGTTGTTCGCTCGCATCGCAATAGTCAATTCTTAGAACATAGTAGGAAGTGGGCAATTCATGTCATGTGTAACAGAATCAAAGGAAATACACACAACACGTGTGTATTTAACAGAATGTGGCTGCTACCACAAACAATAATCCACTGAATAGTATTCAAAACTCCATTGAAAGAACAGAGCGATTCAATCCCGAGGGGTTAGATAACATCAATGGAGCTTATTAAACTAGCATTTCAATACCAATGAAAAGTAGGATATCAAAGGAACGACGACAGGTGGATTATTACAAAGCGTATCCCTGTCACATCAGTATACAAAACACTGGTCTCAGTGTCTGGGGATCACATCATCCCAATGAGAAAGGCAGGAAAAAACAAGAACGGACACGGCTTCTGCATCTTAACCACATGATAGGCCTCTTACTCCGGGTCTGAGCGGATGGCTGCAGAGAAAAAAAGCGAGAAGAACATGAATCAGACTTTAATTTTAACATTTTAACAAAGAATTCATATCAGCATCATCATGGACAAATATGACAACAAAAGCAAGTTATCACGGCGTTTCGCTACTTAAGATTGCCATCAGTATTCTCTATCAAGTTCCATATTGCTCCGGTTATATAAACCTATTGACCTCTTGCCATGCAACACTAGTGATTTTCACTTATCTTTGTGTAAGCACACAGACGGTCATACACGGAGCATAATGCGCATATATGCACACCAATGCTTTTCTGAGCTGGTTGATTCATGACTATATTATTAGAGCTTAGAAAAAAGTAAAGGGACACAGAACCTCAAAGGCAAGTCAAGGTTGCAACTGCAAAGATTACCAGTTGAACATTTGCACGAAGACATTACAATTAGCACATTAATATTACGGCAGGATATCAAAGAAACGACGACAGGCAGATTCTTACAAAGCGTATCCATGTCACATCAGTACTGAAAACACACCAGCCCCTAATATTAATGATATATGGTCGAAAGCCCACCTCCGTCAACTCCAGTGTGAAGGGACTAATTAGACACTTGACTACCTGAAACCATTATTTAGCCAAACTCACTCTCTGCTGCTAGCAGTTATTGTTTTGTGAACAGGTTGCTAATCCTCTTATCATTAAGCTAAAGAACTACTGAAGTACATGATTTGACTACTGCAAAGTTAAGAAGAGAAGGCCAAAAGGACGGTGAAAGAAACATTTTGCACAAAAAAGCACTACACAAGGATAAATGAATCTTGGTTTAGTTTCGGAAAATATGTTATATACACTAAATGACATGACTGAGGAATAAATGTTTAAAACAAAATGATCACAGATGTAACCACAACAACAGTACAACAGAAGAGCTGTCAAAATTAGCTTAGCTTGTTAATTACATGAGCATTGATAAAGCAAGTAATCAAATCATTCATCTGAAGACTCCCACTGATACCTAAAGAAGTTAGGAAATCCAACAACCAAAAAGAAGAAGCATAAAGAAGACAATAAGAAGGGGCAAGTGCTTGTCAGAGTTACTAAAAAGGTAGAGGAGTTTCGATGCGAGAAAAAAGGTGGGATGAAAGCTATGCTGATCGTGAAGAGAGCTGTGATTTTATTGAAGAAAATTGATCATATAGCCAGCGGGAAAAGCATGCAATACTGATTCTAATACCAGCCTTTCGGGAATAATATCAAAATGGTCCTACTCATTAGGATCGCAAAATATAGAGATGCAAAACAGAGCTAAGGTTTACTACTATTAAATCAACTGCCGATGAAATGAGCTCAGGTTTCCTAAGTCTATCGCCACCGTCAATTCAGTGAAACAGATGCAAGAAATTTTGAGACACCACTTCAGACCATTGGTTCTACCCCACGGTGATAATCCTTTACACTACCTACATTTGTCCCCGCCTCGATCTCAATCCATTACATCCTCATCAATTTCCACAATCAATCGAACCTAACCCTAACATCCAAATTGATCCGACACATCACCCAATATTCCAAACAAATCAATCAATCAATCCTCCAATCACACTCAACCAAACAGAATCATCAAATCCACAATCACACAAACCACAGAGACAAAAACCACATAAAAGCACATATAAATCGAGATCGAGGGGAAGTGAAAGTGGGGAGAGGATATGATTACTAGGTTTCTCGGGCTTGCCGTCGACCCATTTGGAGACGGAGTAATGGACCTTCTCGCGAGCGAGGGCTTCGGATCTATGGGGCTCCTTGAGGCAGTTTCGCACCAGATTCGCGCATATGTTCGAGTACGTCACGTACGTCATCCCCGCCGCCCTCCAAAACGGAACCGCCGCTGAACTCGACATCGTTGTTGTTGTCTTCTTCTTCTTTCTCGATTAGTCTAGTCTAGGGTTTCTGGTCCGGCTCTTCCTCTTACCTCTAGATCACACGGCCTATTGTATTTGGAGAAAAGGAAAAACTCAAAATTTGTTAGCGCTTTCTCAACTCGAGGGGTAGATTTTTGGTACCATTCAATGTTTACATGTTGTAGGATGCTTTGGTCCAATTAACATTCATTAACATATTGATAATGGATTTATAAAAATTCATGATAAATAAATAAAAAAGATAATAACTAAATCGTGCTCAATATCATATTTGTTTTAATATTATATTAAAAATCAGATAATTAAAAGTTCACAAATATGTACTCACACAATCAAATCAAACTTGATTTTACGTCATGTAAAAATTATGTTATCGTAATACATTCAAAATCCATGATGTGTACGTTAGCCTGCTCAAGATTAACATACAAAATCCATGATGTTTGCTTTACATCATGGGAAACTTAACTTGACGCATTCTGCTAAAGATAGTTAACACATGTTTGGCCAACAATAAGTAGAAAAGGCATATACAGAAGGGCCAAGGGAGAACACACAAAAATGTACGTTCCATTAGTTTCCTGTAAAGCAAAGGCAGATACAGTTCAATACAGAAGTAACTCAAATATTCAAGGATAGCTAAATCACAGCACTGATCGATACAAGGCGACTGCACAATGCCTAAGTTTACAAGGACATCACATTCCTAGCAGCTGCTGTCAGCAGAAACTTTAGAACAAGATAGAATGCAAACAGTACATCCTGCTAGCTTAGGTTCATGAAAGCACAAGATTCGTGACGAAAACTCAGTATACTCCAGGTATGATCCTGTAGGGAACCCTCTCGCAATACACTTTCCAGTATTTCCCGTACCTGCAGCAACCAATACGTTGCAATTTCAACATCTTTGATTAGTTTCAATCCAAGTGAATTAAGGTTCTTTTTCTATGATGCTAACAAGCTACTAGGGATAAAAATCAGAACCAGATTTGGTTCTGTGCAGGATGTTAAAGGAAAAGCAATTGATAAAGTAACTGGAGAACATAATAAACGAAGAATCCATTTGCTTACTTGGATCGGCATCTATCATCATCCCTTTTGGACCGGTCAAAAAGGAGGATAGTTAGAAATACAACATAAAAGTATGGAAGAACCTGCAAAAACAGAGAAACCATGGGATATAAGGATATCACACGAAAATGTAAACCTGTGCAAGTGTGAAAAAACAAGATGGAGTGGAAAAATGCCAGGAAATCCAAGTTCGGCAAAGAAAAAAGGACATGGAAGCTTTACATGATTAAATAGAGCTGGAACGGTCCAGAAAAAAGCGGCCAGTATTTCTGGAGCATAGTGGAAATGCCGAGCCAGACCCCACCTGGAAAAATAACCATACCGATATATAGAAAAGGTAGGTATGAATCATGAAAGGGATCAATATTTGCAAAACATTGCAGCAGAATCTCATTTGTGGAATTCAAACAAGCTAAAAGCTTAGAAGTGATGAAGACAACTTCTTTCATCTTGGGGGAACCGCTATCATCATTAACAAGATCTTATCGATCATATGGATATCTTTACATCCTCACTCTCAAGTCAATTAACCGAACCGATAAGAGCTCAACCCTATTTTAAAAAGGGCAATCAACAAGTTACAGAGACTGGAACTTTGTTCTCCATAGCAAGTTTTGGGAGAGAGTACTCACCATCCAGAAGTCAAGAGTAGGCTGGTTTTCGTTTCTCCTTTAGCAGTAGAGTATGTGGCAACAATCTGCAAAAAGAACTAAAATGATTCAAGCACAAAAAGTGGCATACGAGGAAGGAGAAAACACTTCCAAAACTACTGTCATTCTGTGGAAGTATGAAAAACATTAGAATGAGAACCACCATGTGCAAACCAGTACAAAGAACCATGGCTTACATCAGAAATATTTTTTTACAGACTTGTTTCATGACTGTTCTTTCAACAATTAAAGAATTTTTTTTTAATGATAGCGCACATGGCATTGGTAGTGATTTTGTCAGAGTTCAAACCTTTGATGGAGGCTTTCCCCACACCAGAGTCTTGCCATTGGTTCGACGGAATTCTTGTCTTTGCCGGTCACAGTCATAATTGATGTAGATACACAAGATGCCAGCAATAAGGATAGAGAGTGCAAGCTGCATAGCAGTATGAAACCAAACGAATCAAAAGTATGAAACTTCATTTGTTGCTTTCTTCATGTGTCTATATACTTTTTACAAGTGGATGACCCAGAAGATAGTATTCAACAAAATATCATATTTATGAAGAACTTCATTCAATATCTCACAACAGATTTATCTCAGACTCATCAAAGCATGTATATCAACAACACACCTGAGTTCCGAGGTTTACAGGATGGTTGACGAGGTACATGCCAGGAGAAGTATATATTGAAGGTACCCATACCAGGCAACCCCAACAAATGTAGAATCCAGCTGCCAAAAGCCATTGTATTATTAATGAAATCGATCATGAACTCTTCAAGCAAGTAAGGTTAGTTGATACCGTTGTTAGGCTGTTAGCAAGAGGGGGAGCAATGAGATTCGAGTTGAAAACATTTCCTACTACAGAATATTAAGAAGCAATAGACATGGATATAAGAAATCCTCAGTTTTTTCTTCAACTCTTCAAGCTCCCAGCATTGCATATGTTGAAAAATGCTCCTTATCCTAAAAATGAAGAGTAATAATAGCTTACTGATTATTATCTAATAACCTAAAAGACCCTCAAACAGCAATCTATTTATCATGATATCCCCATCAAAGTTAACAATTTGTACCAAACCAAAATTCAAATGCATGTTTAAATCTAAATTTATGAACCTGAAAGGATGAAGTACCGAACTCATTACATCCCAGCAACATTGCCATCAGACACATAGACTATGTTGACCAACCGTAGGTACGTAGCAAACACCCTAAGCTCTTCACAAGCGTGAAGCATATGACCGATATCTACACTGCCAAAAATATAACAGAGATCCAAATCCTTACCTCTATCATGTGCAATGTCCATGGTATTCCAGTAACCAGCTTCCCACCAAAAGAATTTTGTGACATACACAAGCATCAGAATGGTGTTCACAAGCATGGAATCGGCAACTTTTCCATATTGCTCATACTGAAGAAACATCCCCGATCAGTAAAGAGAGAACCAAGAACACTTAAGATACCAAAAAAGGAAAAAGGAAAAAAGAAAAAAAAGGACCAGCCTACATGTTGACCAATAAAGGGATTCTCAATTTGAAGTCCAAAGACTGAAAGGTTTTATAACAAACAGTTTCTAGCACTGACTAAAGCATAAAGAGGCTAACTCGAGAAGTAAAGATATCCAAGGTCCAAATATACATAGCTTCTGCTATCTAACACATCATTGGAAGTTAAGAGAGACCAACTTGTTTAAACTCTTTAAAGTCATCTAGAAGCACTAACTCGAGAATCCATTACATCCTTCGTGAAAAGCCCACAACAAGTGCCTGTTGAAGTGCAATTCACTTCTACTGTCCCAAAACCATATTCCATTCATAACACGGTACATATTTATGCCAATTAAGTTCAAATTTTGCATCAGAGATTGAAGATTTACCTGCTTTATGCAATAGGTCACAGCGAGAACAGCCCATGCCATCATCCCAAATCTGCAGTTAGTGAAAACTTTAATGTCAAAGTCCTTGCCAATTCGAGGATATAGTTCCATTCCCTGCAGCAAAGAAAATAAGAGGATGAAAGTAAGGTTTTAGCAACTGCATAAAATCGATACCTTTTGCAGCCCCAAAGTCATGCTTGAAAGGCATCATTGAGAAAAAGTTGATAGAATGCGTTGCACTCTACTTCGAGATGCTTGATACAATACAGCAACACATACAAGTACGTCAGAATAAAATTGTGAAAATTACAAGTGCTGCCTGAGAATGCTCACCCAGTAGAAGTCGATAATGATGTTTCCAGAGGAACCAGAATCAGTTGAAGATGGCGCCAGATGACCCTTAGACAAAGCATTTGGTGTTAGGCTCATAACAGAATTTACAAAATTAATCCTCCCAACAGAACATTCATCTCTTACTTTTATGTACAGCAAGACACAAAAGATAAGGCTTCCGAATATGAGTGCTGAAAATATCTCTCCCAGATGATAATAAACTACTGTTGGATTGAATATTCCGAACCTAACAAACAACACATGATCAACTGTAAGTCAATTTAAGTTTAGAACGTAGTCAATAACAAGCTTCAGGTCACAATAAAAAGGATTCGGCAGAATCAACATATCATTGTATTCAATCAAATCATTAGTTCAAAAATAGTCTTCTAGTAACTACGTCGAAGGTACCAATCTTTTATTGCATGGATGCATATTCATCGTAACCTTTTCATCTCTATCACTTCCATTTTTTGTGTGCATATTGCCTCTTAACTGAATGAACATGAAGCAATTATAAATTACCCCAAAATAGAAACAATCACTTCATATACGTTATTCTCGTATAAAAACAATTTGTATATCAAGTATGAAAACATGACAGAATTTCTGTATAGATTAACTTACCACCAAAGTCCAATATACGTAGCCAAAGTAACAAAATATGCTGCCATACCATTAGCCTGTATTGAGTAAATGAATTGATACAATCATCATATCCAAAGTTCAGAAGCAGTTAAATAGGCAATTCATCATTTCACTAAAAGAGACTATCATAATTTGACAATGGTAGTTACATTGTATCTCATTCTGCATGAGACATCGAACAAAGCTTTAAACCAGTTATAAATTTTTTAACTTCAAATGATGTCCTCGACAAGATAGGGCAATAGGCCCAGGGCCTTGCTGCTGGCTAATTGCCTCCTTGGGCATTGCATCAGACCACACCATAAAAAAAACTAGCCATTAGTTTTGTTTCCCGCTCGAAATTGGATCACATTCAGAGAAGTACATCATATAAGAACCGGTGTCCTTACAGGAATCCCCACATACAACAACAACAACAATCAGTTAATAACGTCATCGACAGGGACAGGGACAGGGACAGGGACAGGGACAGGGACAGGGATAGGGATCCCCATATATGTAAGAATGATACCTTATAAACAGGTTGGTTTCCTGTAGGAGATATAGGGCCCTCGACCATTTTTCCAGGTAGAAGTAACTGAAGTGCAGCTTCGAAGGCTCCATAAATAAAGATTATCTTCCAAGCAATAGCTGAGGGTCTAGGCCATATGTCAATGAATCCCTGAAGCCCATTCTGCTTCAAGAATTGTGCGGTCTGCGCAACAGAACCATCCGCATGGACCAAAGTATACCACCTATAATTTTTTAAAAAGTCAACATTAAAGACAATATATAAGATAAACACCACAACGTTCAACAGTGATGCCGAAATGCTTTCCTTCCACTATCAAGAAATATGTTAATGATCAGCACCATCAAGAAGTATGTTTGATGCTAAGTTATTCACTATTTCACGTGGTGTGTGTCCATAGAGTTCTTCAAGAGTTGCAGAGTATGATAAATCAGGCCAATAACAAAGTATCTATATTAAGTTTGATTGTTCTTTTTACGCACAATAGTAGGTAAAAAACCACAAGCACATGGTGCTACCGGAAAATTATAGGTTTTAGTAACATGATAAATTCACGGCCAAACTGGTCCCAGTAGAATCATTCAGTCCACGTTTCAGCTTACACTTACAGTATTGACTATATATACTCTTAGCAGTATTAGATGCACATGGATTATATCCAGGAGAATCAATCAATCAGAATCGTCCCATTTAGGCTTAGGAGGGTGTTGACTCTAGCTTGACTCCTCATGTATGAGTCTGACTATACCTATAGAGCGTGAATCGCTGCTAGTTACCAGACAGATTCAGTAAATAGAAATGAAATATCTTAACCAATTGCTACCAAGTCCCAGAGCAGCATAATCAGGTCCAACTACTAGAGAGCAGCACGTCGGCAATCAGGTCCACGCCTCAAGTCAATTAAGAATAATGACTAGTAACATGGGAAATTCATGATCGAAGTCAATTTTACACTATAAATCGCAAATCGAATCGATACCATTCCTTGTCACACTAGTAGAAACGATAAATGATCATCCACAACAAACCACTCTAACTCATCGATCGTGGATAATCGAGATCTGATTCGAGACAGCAAGCAGTTCTGATAGTAGAAATTACTGAATTCAACTAGCAAATGAGACGAAGACGAAGACGAAGACGAAGAAGAAGATAAAGATGAAGAAGACTTACAGGAGAATGACGAAGGGAGGGCAGAGAGTGAGAAGCGAGAGCATCGATGCATACGTCACCAATGGCGAGTGAACCGTCTTCGCCTCCGCCATTCGCTGCGCTCTCACTCTCCTCTCTCGCTGCTGTTGGTCTGATCTCTCTCTCCGGTGTGTGATTTGTGAGCTGAGGATTCCTTCGATGACAATTGCGTTTAGTTTAATTTAGGTGACGGAGATATTTTGCTTGTGTTAGTGTTGTCCTGTTGTGTGGTTTTCTGGGGGTTGGGAAGATTGAATTTTCAATTGCATCGAATTAGGCAAGAGTCGGATATGGTTTCAGTTCCGGACATTTGGAATTTTATTAGGTTTGGTTTTAAATTTATTTTAATTCGAATCTAATCTAATTGAATTTAATAATTTTGTTTCAAAAATAGTCAGGTTCACGTTGACTCGACTTAGCTCATATACTCGTTTGAGTCAAGTCGAATTCAAGTAGAGTCGAGTAAGAATAAATCTCAAAATCTTTACAATTTAAATTTAAAAAATTATTGAAATAATTATCTAAAAGTTTAAATTAATAAAATTGACACAAAACTAATATGTCAATGGATCTTGAATTGGAAAAATTATTTTATTTGGACACACAATCACCTATATAGATAAATACATATATAATGATATGATAGTTTTATAAAAAATAAAAAATAAATAAGATATTATAGTTATACATGACTCTCGAATAATATATATATAATTATGAAATATATATATATATATATATATATATATAATGATAGGATAGCTTTTAGAAAAAATAATAAATAAATAAGATATTATAGTTATCTATGACTCTTGAATAATATATATAATTATGAAAAATAAATTTTATATATATGCGAATCTTAAACAAGATATAGTCGAGCCGACTCGATAAGCTTATGAATAAACCGACTCGTGAGCCATTCAAATCGAATCATAGATGGCTCAAACTTGATTAATTTAATTTCACGAGCCTAAAATTAAGATCAAATTTAACTCACGAACTTTATATGTGATATTCAAATCAAGCCAAGCACGTCCGACTCATTTACAGCCCTATATCCAATTAATCGTCAGATCTGACTTACGAATCCGAGCTGACTTGTGAATATTACTCCCATGTCTTATAATAAATGCTTCTTTTATATTCCACAATAATTGAAATATTATCTCATTTGAAAATTTTTTTCTTCAAAAATATCAAATATTCATATTTTTTATTTTATATCACATCAATTGACCACACTATCACTTCTCCTCTCATTCTTTTTCTCTCTCCTTACTTTCACACAATCAAAGGATAGTTTAGTCTTTATACATAAAAAACAACACACATAAATTTTCATGAAAATTAAACCGTTGTATTTATTATGAGACGAAAGGATTAACAACTAACGCATGTTTTGTTTGTATAGGTCTAGTTTGTTTTAATCCTCTTCTATAATGTATTATCTCCGTCTCATGAAAAATATAACGGTTTGACTTGGCATACGATTTTATGTTTGTATTGAAATTGTTTTAAAAGTGAAATTTATTATAACAGTTGTGAGATAAGTTAGTGGATGTACTGTATCTTATTTGATATTTTGTGTGTGAAAAGATTTCCATATAAGAAAACGTGAAAACATTGTATTTATCATGAGATGGTTTAAAAAGAAAAGTGCTATATTTTTCGTGGGACGAAAGGAATAATAACACAACAAAAATAATCAAGGTTCAGAATGCAATGGTTATTTAATCATGAGATAGAAAAAGAATACCTCAATTCTTCTCGATTCTGATCATGCCCTACAAAACTGTAGATTCGACTTCACTCTGACGATGAGTGGCTTGATATTGATGAAATTAATCCTCCATTAGCAGGAGAAGCATCATTCCTACTGCATGCATGGTGCATGTATTAGTAATTTAGTTGTATCGATGAGGGTTCATTACTAAATTATTGCTGATGCCATTTGAAAATGAAAGGAGAATATGCAGAGTAATGCCATTTGCTCTTCAAGTGATGCACCATAATAATCTTAGCCATGAATTTTGACTAATCATCTTGGGCAACTTTCTCAGTTTTTATGCGCTTAAATCACGCCAATTCTAACCCGCTAATATCATAGCACAAATCATCTCATTCGCATCAGTAATGCGACAAAACCAAGTCTCCAGTTGTGTTATGTGTGCACAAAAGAATCGGAACAAAAAGTTGCAGGGGACTAAAAGAACCAACCTAACACACATCTGTCAGCTCCTTGAAAACAGGAGACTGATATAAAAATGAAGGGCACTAGAATGGATCTGTCGGACAACAAATACAACATTGGTAAGAAGGAGAGTCTCATATATGGTTGCTGTGGAACAGACAGATATGTTGTCAGCAATATGCGTCTTCACATAGAGTGCGGCAGGTTGGTTAGTTCAAGATTCAAGGTGCCTCAGTTTCCATTTCTTTTTGGGCTGAATAGTATCTAGTTCTCATGAGGCTTGATCAACTGAGAAGGGGTTAGATTCCAGCCGGAGCAGCAACTGCAGCATCTTTGTACAAACCATTCCAACCTGCATTTTTCCCAAACCAAAGCAAAAAAATTTATTGATGCTGGTAAGTGGAAATCTCTTGCAATAATCTCGTACTAGTTCAAATTGCTTTATATTGATCATAGGCATGCCTCTCAGATGTAGAACATGTTGTCCGCAGAAAAGTGCATGTCGGCCTGTGTCTGTTCTACACAGAACTGTTTCGCTATCTTATAAGAAGACATCAATAAGATTCGGGATCATTCTGAATGACAGAATGAGGTATAATGCGTGCGAGTAAAGCTTCATTAGGCTATGTACTATTCAAGATGAAGTTTGCTTGCCTTCGCTATCGAATTTCACTGTCACTCTACACTTGGCTCCTATGAAAATCCTGATACTTTCATCTACTACATTTGAGATGAGTGTTTTCGTTTGTATTAAGAGCACGTGTGCGATCTTCACATCGTCTTTTTGTCCTCAACACGAATATAGTGGATTTGTTTAGTTGATTTATAACATAAACTGCATAATGAGACTCTGATCAAGAGTCAAATTGTAATTATACTACATACAATCCCTGAACAATAGTTTAACAGAGCATGTGTGCAATACCAACTCCAATTAGATCCTAATCTTTTCCTGTGAAGAATTGTTTGAAGCAGCAGATGAGATATTCCTAAACTACACCTACCTACATGTAGTCAGATCAAACACTTCCCCAATGTACACACTGAAGGCATTCAAACACATCCAAAAACTCTACATCTTCCAGCACATTCAAAACAAATCAATCCAAACAACAAAACAATCAAAGACAATACTCACAGATCCTTGAGACAGGAGCTGCCAGAAGTAGGGCGCTGAGAAGGCTCAGGCGGCCAATCCAACGAGAACGCCGAAAAAGGAGCGTCCGCCACCGCCGCCACCGGATCCACCTTATCTTGCAGCAAAGGCAACTCCTCCGTGGAGACATGGCTGGATGATGCCGGCGATGCAGAGGAGGAGGAGAAGGCATACCTCTGGTTCCCGGGGCCCACACTGACCGGAAGCGGAGAAGGAGGCGTTGATGGAGTTGAAGTCGCCGACACCTCCACCTCCACCTCCACCTCCTGCTCCTGCTCCTTCTCCTTCTCCGCCGCCTCCTCGTTCTTCATCGCCGGCTGCAATTGTGATGCGATGGACGAGTTGAATCGAGAAGGTTCATTTTTTTATTTTATTTTTTTTGAGGAACGAAGGAAAGAAAACTGGCAGGTGATTCCCGGTTGAGGTTTTTTGAATAGTAGGTATGCACCTAACGGTCTTTTTTAACCACGTATCCTCTGCTACTTCTTTTTCTTCCACGCTTCAGCTAGCCAATGGCACGTTTTGTAAAGCTTTTACGGACACAATCTCTCTTGTCGAGAATTGCAGACATAGATACACCGATGCACGTCTCATAACCTGTGAACAACAAGATTATCGGAGGAGTTGTTGTGATAACTACTCAGATAAGGTAGGGTTGGAAAAAAGGAATTTAAAGAACATTCAGTGGAGTTGTAATTCAGCCTTTGGTCCATAATAGTCATCAGCCTTGAATCAATACATATCAAAATCATATTTGAACCTGAATGTCAATACAGAATACAAAACTTAACAATGCAATTAATCATCAAAGATCGCGAGGTCTCTTACAAACTAGACCTTCAAAAGAATCCCTAGTCTACAGAAACAATGAAGGACACTCATTTATCAAAGAATGTCATCCCGGAAAAAATAAAAATAAAAAATACAACAAAGAGGGCAAACATTATTCTCTCGCACTTGCTATAGACAGAAGATCATGAATCAACAGCAGATTTTGGTTTGTAGTTTACATATACAGAGGGGAAGGGAAAGAGGTAAAGGGACTAGACACTCCCATGAGATCTGATAGAAGAAACTGACTGAGCTGAGACGGAAGCGGTCGGGCTATTTGGATCACGATCCCCGGCAGCTAATCTTGGTCTTCCACTCAATCTCTCTATTGCTTCTTGGCAAATCTCGTCGAACCAACTATCTTCAGGCAATACACTGCAAGAATATTCGACACAAAAAGAATGAGAAATTGTCATAAGAACTTCGAGACAGGCCCTAAGAAGTAAAGACAAAAATGTGTATGCGGGTATTTTGACAAGCAATTGCTGTGAACTACTCAAGTATTTTGACAGAAATGATATGATAATTTACCAGGTCAGATCCATCAACATACAATAATTTACCAGGTCAGATCCATCAACAGACAATAATTTACCAGGTCAGATCCATCAACATACAAGTACTCAAATTCACCAAACAAAAAATAAAATAAAATAAAATAAAATAAGGGCCCATTTGGACTACAGATGAATTGTATTACACCAGAAGCAGCATAAAACTTCTTCAGATGCCACGATAAGGAAATGGATGAGAAAGGATAGGTAAAAAGGAGGAGATATGCATCATTTATAAAACAGAATCTATAATACCTGTTCGGATCCATTCCAGTAGTTGCAAATGCGTTCATTGCTTTCGATATAACCTCATTGAGAACTCTAACCAAATTTCTGGACAGGTACCGACCTTGGGAAGCGAACAGGATAACAAATTTCATGTCCAAATAGAACTGCAGTTTACAAGAAATAAAGTCATTAGACTTGGAGTAGGCAAAGCACACAGCTACAAGAACCAGGGTCACCCATAAAATTCATGCACTGATATTTATAAAATTAACGACACCTGTCGAAGTCCAAAACAACCCAAAGGTTTGGGTCCATCCTCAATGTCGTCCCAAAAACTTTGGTCTTGAGATAACCACAGGACAACTGTTTCTGTCAGCTTCATCAACAACAAAGTGGCGAATCTTTCTCTCCCCACAAACATCTCGGCCGCAATGCTAGCCATCCGATTGAGTTTCAAGAACAACTCCTAGAGACCAGTAACAGTTAGACATCCACATTGATGATATTGATAGAACAAATGTTGATTTTAAAGAATTAAAGCGTAAAGTAAACCGAACATGAAGGACTGGATGTTTTTGGAATTTTCTTAGCACAGCATAAACTTTTAAGTTGGACCAACTACAAAGCAAGAGAAATGCTCATGAATAGAGAATTTGCAAGGAAAATAGTGTAGAAACATTATGAAATACTAGCAGTTGCTATCTAGAGGGTTCCTGTATTTTTATCCAGGGGATTCTGCCCTGAAGGCATCCACAACAAAGAAAACCTGAGCAAAGCACTATAATGGTATTCTTAAGTTACTCAGGTAAAAGTGAAGCTTAAATTTTAGGAGCATCAAGACTTAGCATAGATATTCAGAAAAAGCCATCTCAGCAATTTTTACCTGGAAAAATAGAGACGGAGACCACTCGATCTCGTCTTCATTTCCGTCCATATCAATGTACGTTGTTGCAGCAAGATTAGTATCGCCTTCCTCGGTGAAAATAAGATCCAGAGCATGTTGCTGACAAAAACTACTCTTGAGTCTTTCTACCGAGGCAACAAGCCGCCTCTTCCATTCTCTTTGTTCAGGATGACGGCTTTGCCTATCTGAAGGTCTTCTACGAAAATCATCATGATTCTCACCCTGACTAACTGTGAGCTTCATGGCTGCACGAGGGAGCAGTTCTTCTGCTGACATTGATGCATTTGCCAGTAATGCAATTTGTTGGGCTTCATTTTCTGCTATGCGAACAATTTTGTTTGTGTTGCCCTCAAGAGTAGTATCCTCATCAATAGAATTTGGTAATGCTTTAATAAGCATGTTGACATACGAGTTAAAAACCTGATACACACCTTCCAGTGCTTTACTCCCTAGATGCATACTCAGAAGAGGTCCTACATCGTCAAATAAGTCCTGCAACTCGGAATAGACAGGAAGTTCTATCAGTAGTAGCTTTTAAGTATCCTAAAGCATAAATCGGAATTTCCTGATAATGAGTCATGCACAGAAGGACGCCATGCAATAGAAAAAAGAAGTGCATCTATTATTATGTAAGAACAGACTACACTGACACAATGATACATGTATAGAATGCACAAGTGCATACATAATTCAATCCTAAACCCTCACAGAAACTCCAGAATAGGCACCTAGCAGCCTTTCCTAGAAAATTTCATCAAGCCCAAAACACTAAATTAAGAGAAAATACAATTTGGGGAAGGACACTCAGATTCGGTATTTCCTAAACCCAAAAGCTATGCCAATTGAAAGTTCCAGGTATCTAGATCTTGGAATGTCAACAGGACAAGGGTATTCACCTGGACCATTGAGTTAAACCGATGAGCACTACTCGAGAGTTTATAGTTGTACGCTGATGTACCACTAACTGATGCAAACCTGCCATGTGGATGTGCAACTGTCTGAGGATACGTGAGTACCCAGTCATCAGCAGCAGCTAAAGCAGCCGTATTTTCCTCGATTCTTTTTAAATTAGCATCAATTGCTTGCTCTACGCTAGGTCCAAAGAGTTTCACAAGCACAGGACAAAGGGAAAGCCCACGAGCTTCCAACAGTAAACAATGGCCTAAAGCTATTTGAACACACTCCGCGGCAGCCCTCAGTCCCCCAGCAGCTGCAGAAGATGCTAATGCATGCCTTTTAACTAGTTCGCCAAATGCTTCCGTTTGCTTACTGGCCCACACAACCAACTCTGATGTGTATGCTGACTCCTCACCAAATATCGCCAAGGAATCACTAACTGCTTGTCCAATAGCTGAAAATACTAACTGCGAGAGGGCTGCAGTATAAGCTCCTCCATAAGAGCTGCTTGATGGGCGAAGACTTTGCGTGTTGTATTGGTATCTTTGTAAATGCGCATCCAGTAGTAAGGTATGAGCTCGAGGTCCATCGCCGAGCCTTTTAAGAGCTCTTACTGCGGTACGAAGCTCAAAACCACGAGTAGAAGGTTGGCAAGCAGCTTCAGCAAGCTGATCAGCTAACTTTTGCTTCCTTCTAGATATAGTATTCTGTAAAGAAATTATTGCATATGGGTCCAATGTATTCATTTCCTTTGCTTCAGAAGCTACTTCGGCTCCATGATCTAGGGCTTGTAACACCTCATCCACTCTTCTCTCAGCTAACAAAACATCCAGAAGGTCAGGATAATCAGCCAACCATTTTTCTAGTTCCGAAGGCTCTCTATATTCAGTGCTTGATACACCATTTGGAATAGATACTTCCTCTTCCGATCCATCCAGTGAATCAAGATTAACTCCTTCAGCTAAACCATGTATAAGAGATGCCTGGGCAGATAGCAGATTCCTAATAGAAAGGAGCTCCCCTTCTAAATCAGATATCTCTTTCGATGTCCTGCAGGTTTCGCACAAAGTATACAGGGTCTAAGCTTCAAGTCATAATTGATACATGACAAAACAGGAAGGTAATCTGGCAATCTAATCCAACAGTCAATTAAACCAACTGACTTCACTAAAACCAAGATATACTGTCAAAATGGTTCCCAAAAAAAAAAGTACTCAGTTTCACACTCTAATAAAGGTCTACTCCTAAAAGAAAAAGAAACTAAAGATGAGAAGCTGATCTTCTTAGCAAGAATTCCATTTAGTTTACAGGAAAAAAAAAAAAGCTGAATTATCTGGAATAAATTATTGCTGCTACTATACTAGCATTCACCCTCCCAGAAGCCAATGGAAGCACCTTAAGTCAGAAACCTCCCATAGAATCAATGAAAAAGCAGAAGCAAATAAGATTAGGAATGAGATAAATGAGGAGGGAAGAAGCAGTGCAGGAATGCAAAAGGACAACAGACTCACTGTATAAAAGCTGAGTAGTTAGCATAAACACTTTTTCTCATTTCCTCAGCAGAAGCTTTCTTCAACTCCAGAAGGTAAGTGCACAAGTGCCTTATTTCCTGCATAAAAAGCCAGCGGATCCGAGCGCTATCAGCTTACATGGAAGAAGATCCACAATCACATAAATGAATCATTGACACAATAAAGACACTAATTTCAAGTATCAAGCGTCGCCTCATCTAATCCCCTCTAATACACAGTTGGATAGCACGCTGTCACAAAAGGCATCGTTAGTTGTTTGTCCTTATTTGTCATCTGCATGTAAAATTTCAAGACTAGTCACTTCACCGATTTGCTATTCCCCCAACTGTGCACCTTGCACTACAAAAACAGCTCTAAACCATCTGTGCGGTGAGTACAAGGGAACTAATCTTTCGCCTTCTACTAAAAAAAAAAAAAAAAAAAAAAAACCAGCTCCAAACCATCCGTACTCCAACCCTCTCAAACTCGAGAGACGATCTACTCTAGTAATAAGAATCAAATATAGACTACAGTAGATCAACGAATCACATCACCAACTATGACACTAAGGCATAATGCAAACACCTCAGTGCAGGTTGCATACTAACCTAATGCCCAATAAAGCACCTTCAGCTCAACCTATATAAACAAATCAATCCCCTCACAAAGCCTAGAAGGACCAATATGCCATCACCATTATCGAATTCATCCACCATCAACATACATTATCACATAATCCAACCCTAATTCAACCTACACCGCCCGACCAACATCGAAAAATCACTATCCTGACTCAATCAAAGCTCAGTCAATCCGAAACTACCATATCAATGAATTCCGCTAAAAATCGATGACCTTGTCATTGAGAGAACACTTGGACTGCACATACGACTGCGCATCGAATCTATCCGCCTTGAACAAGCTCAGTGTCTCCTCCACCTTCACCCCACCACCACCGACACCACCATTCTCCTTCGCCGCCGGAACCCTGGGCTGCCGCGGCGGAGTCTTCGCCGACGCCATTACAATCTGTTTCCGGATCCGAGGGTGGAGATTGCGCGATCTTTTTCCTTAAAAAATCTAGGATTTGATCATCGATGATCGTGGATTGAGGGGAGAATGAATGAGCGGAGATCGATTGGTTGATGGATGGATCTCGGAGGAGAGAGAAAGTGACGGGGGCGGTTGAGGAGGGAGAGAAAGTGGAGGGGACTTTGTGCGACGTCGTTTCGGTGGGTTATCTATCTGCCTATAAGGGACATTATTTTTCTTAGCTTTGTTGATGACATTCAATGGACCAGCCGAGTACATGGATTAAGCGGTACTAGTCGTATTCTTTTTGTCGAATGTTCTCACCTAATAATTTATGTGATACTATATTGATAATATGGCATGGAAACACAACTATGAGCGATCTATTTGTGACGAAGGGATCTATTTGTGACAAGGTATAATGCAATGTCCGGTTAGATGGTGTAAATGATCTTGGCCAAAAGTTGATGTTTTTTTCCCACAGAACACTGGCCAAAAGTTGATAGTTGATGTTGATGTCGTGCTTATTTGATAAGTAGGTTTGATGCCCAAAAATGATATTCACATACATGTTGGCGTTATCATAGAAAGGGAACGAAAAGGAAAGTCGGGAAAAAGTTTACAAGTAGCCATCTCTTTTTGCATCTGCTCCGGCTATATGAAATGGATTGCTGAATACATACAACAGATATCCTTGATCCGGGTTGAATGTTAAAAGTACAGCACAACAATGTCAATATTCACAAACAGCTTCTTCGGTTCGCAGCAACGTCATAAACAGCATTAGCAACTCGGTTGTTCACCCGTCGTTGCCGTCAGTCATCAATGAAAGTTGCATCCAGCATGAAGTTAGCGACTGTACAGCATTCTCTCGAGCAGCATCTCTCCCTCCCAGTTATTGATACAGCTCCCCCGAGTTTCCACCTTTCCCACCCATACACTGTACAGATTGCAGAAACCTGTGCCCACTGGTTTACAAGTCAGATGGTAGTGTGCGCAAGGATACAAGAAGGAAGCAATGTGCTTCAAAATACAGCTTATATAAGTTGGACTGATGCGCTCCAGTACATGCGACCAGCGCATACAAGGGGTGAATGATAGGAACCAACTGGTGTCTGGTATGCTTCAACAGTTCAGCCATAATACAATATCACTCTTCTATGATGCTCAAATAGAACCTCATGCAAAAACATAACAACAATCAAAAGCATACAATATGCAAACAAATTCCTTTCCCTGCTACAATCCAGAGCATCAACCTTTGTGCACGAGAAGAGGTTCGCATACTCAAATTTTTTGCACATATAGCATATTGTTTTAAATAGCTAGCTGTCACTCACCTTGTATGCATGGCCTCTCCCAGAAGCGTCTAACCTTCCTCGTCCTCTGACTTGGATGTTTTCTTGGGACTTGGACCTACGTCGAGGGATGATGGGTGCACTCCTGCAATTCAGAGCAGCATCAGTAATCTTACAAATATATACATGCTTAAACATGCTCAACAAACCAAGAGAAGCAGATGTCTTTCATGAACCAGAATCCACATTTTTACAAGATGAATGTTCCCTTGGCGGCTCGCTACCATTAGAAGCTGGGCTAACAGCAAATACTGAATTAATCTAATTGTCATCTTCTCACGAGTTGCAAGAGATTTGTATATTTCCAAGCAAGTTAACAACAAACGCACAACCATTCCCACATCACCCCCCTTTTGCCTTCTAGAAATCAGAATTTGCATGTACTCTATTGTTTGACATTGGACGTAATCAGCTCAAACTAATTTTTCCTTCCAAGCATTTAAATAGCCTGAATCCAGCACTCCCACATATATGTTAGATGCAACCATATGCACTTGTGTGCTAAGCTAAGAAAATAAGCATTTGACACAGCATCCACAGTCAAAAAGAGGATGCAAACAAGTTATCAAAGACATTCCCTAGGTTATGGGTTGTGTCCTTACGTAAGATTTGATTTATTTTTCATGAAATCTTGATCCCAATTTCAAAAAAAAAAAAAAAAAGACATTTCCCATGCCATCATATAATTCATGTGGTCATCCACCACCACCCGGCTTTCTTTGTTGAAAAAATTAAAAAAAATTATTCGTTAATCATATTCTGTAGTTGGTCTACTAGAGATGGATCTCCACTATACATCTATGGATCTTTAACTCAATTATGTCGTGAGAAATCGGCCTCGACAAATTGTGTTGTATTCATTGGAGAAGATCTATCCCTTGAACTTGCTCAATAATTTGCAAGAGAAAGTAATTACACAGCAATCACAGACAATCCCGTCAACGTACAGCATCTGGGGTTCCGCAATTTGCACCGAGTAGACATTAATTAGGATAAATCTAAAACACGCATAGATACCTTTGAAGAAATAATCGGAGGAAGGCCAACCACGATTACTAACAACCTTCAACCCCTCAACATCCCTCTTATTACTATTATTATCCCCACCGCCACCAACACTACCATTCCCCTTCGTCCTCGAGGCCACCAAGCCCCCGATCACCTCCGCCAGCCCACGGGCCAGGCCCTTCGGCGGGACCCAGTAGGAGGCGCCGGGAACGAACACGATCCAATCGGGCTGAGATCGTTTCACGATAACGCGGTGGATGGCGTCCTCCACCTTCCTGACCGCGATCGCCTCTGCATCATCCCCTATCAAATCCTCATCCTCCGTGATCACCGGTTCGAAATTCGCAGCCCGATCGGACCTGGATCGGACGGCGAGGAGTCGAGGCGGTGGGATCGAGGGGAGGACGAGGCGGGCTAGGGTTTTCGAGAGGGATCGTGCCATGAGGGTGGGGATGGGGCCTGCTGGGATGATGAGGCGGGGTGGATTGGGAGAGGGGGAGAGGGAGAGGAGGGGAGGTGGGGTGAGGGGGTGGGGATTTATGGTGAGGGGCATGTGAGGATTTTGATGGAGGGGAGAGGATGCAGGAAAGGATGAGGGTGTTGCGTTATGGTGTGGGCAGTTGAGGATGGAGATGACGGCGTGACCAGCAACGTGGAGGTGGGATAGCGGAGGTTTGCGGCGTGCAGGTGGGATGATCAGCCTGCTTTTTGTCAACTACCTGCTGGGAAGGCTGGTCGGGGAAAACTTTAGGACTTATTGGTATGTTGTTACTGATTAATGCTTTTTATTATTATTATTATTGATTGATGAAGGATAGCACGTCCAAAGCACTGATTATGCTACAGGCGATCCAAGCACCAAGTATTTCTTCATAGTCGACAGAAGTCGAAAAAGTTATTACCAACAAAAATCAACATGGGAAAAAATCATAATACATTATCATTTATTTTTTATTGCAATCTCCAAAATCTCATAGACGAAAACAATGCCTATGCTGCTTATAAACATACTATTAAACAAGGTTTGTCATAACAGTTTATGAGATTTTGGTATCCTTTATTAAAACATAGACTTGTTTTAACAAAATCTGAAACTTGTTTCTAGAACGGTTTCGGATTCCCTACACATAAACTTTACAGACAGTGAACTAGGAATCCTTACAATGATGGTCACTCACTTAGAAAACTCATAAACCATTGAAACGCGACCTATGAATTACAAACTAGAAAACTTTGACGATTGTTGTAGTCATTGTTGTGTTTTATTGGTTTCTTCAATTATAAATCGATCATGCAGGAGCTATTTGTTTTATAGGAACGTTTGGATGTAATTCAAAAAATAAGATAAGATTGTATTTTATCATTAAGAAGAAAAAATAAGCGAGATTAAGATTTGTTGATAAGTTATCATATCTTTTTAGCGGTAAAAAACATAAGCCTTAAGATATGATTTTATTTATTTATTTATTGTGTGGAGAATCTTAAGACATGATGATTGGTTGGAATATCGAAGTGAAATTGTTTTCTTTGAGTATAAGAATCAAGCAATAAGGAGAATACAAATATAAATATATAATAAAAAATATTTTATAATGTATCCAAGTTTAGCTGCCAGAAGATAATATAATATATTTATTGTTAAATTTATGATGTTTATGTTGATGAAGTGAAATTAAACAATATCAAAACTTTATATGCTTTACCTTTCAAAAAAAAAAAAACTTTATATGCTTTATCATCATGTTGATCTTTCAGTCAATTATATTACACTTCAGATAAGCAAGAGATTGCCAAAGTTTTATGTTTTCCATCTCTTCACCATGAACAGATTGACACTAGAACTTTAAAAAAAAAAAGAAAAAAGAAGCAAATTGTAACTAGAAGTATTTGTGTTGATCAATCTGAAAAAGAGCACCTAGGCTCATTTGTGAGCATGACGTTTAACCCTTTTTGTTTCTATAATTATGACAGAATTATCAATTGAGAGTGGACAAGTTTTTAACGAGGTGATTCAAAAGAGTGAAAACATAAAATCGAAAGAACAAACAATGCATAAAACAAGGATTTATATGGGAAGCTCGAATATCGGAAGAAAAACTCGTTACACCATAAAAACCCTCATGACAAAATCACTATGTAAAAAGAAAATACAGAAGAAGCAACAGCTATAACCCATTTGTACAAATGAAGAACACTTTCTCATATGAGTATATATAATAAGAAAACCCTAATCTCCTAACATGAGGAAGCCATGCGCACTTTGTAACTACTTTGGCAATTTTTATATCTTTCCTGTGCTATTGCTGCACAATGCTGGTTTACTAAACAGTTCTTGCATCAGGAATCTTTGTGTTTCGTCTGTGGGTCTTTAATGGAAACAGGAGCAGAACTATTAAGAGTGCTGCAAGCCTTAGTTGATCTGGATTCGTGCTTAGTGTTGTGATTGGAGGAAACTATTGTGATTGATCTGTTCATCGTTTTGGCTTCCATATGTCGATTGCCTATCGAAGACGTGCATCTAGAAGGAAAAATAATTATGAGCATCGTGTCGGCCGCCTCAAGTGCAACAGTCTTGTCACTCTTGTATTGTCTATTTTCTCATTGAGAACGTCTTGGTAAACCAGCTGAATAGAAAGATGCAATCAGAAGATCTGTTGACAAGTTCTGAAGCCTATATGAAAGTAGCGCTCACCGATACGATTAGTTTCCGGAGAGGATTAGTTTTGCTGCTCTAACACGAGTGATACAAATATACAATCATCTTAGTTGATACAAATTTGGAACTTTATCCAAAGGTAACTTGTAGATCAAAGTTGTCCGATTGGAAAGAATGAGTTTAGCAGTAAATCTAGAAATCAATGCATGTCAAAGAATATACTCTACCGTTACTGGAAAGTTTGAAAAATCTTGCACTGAAAAGGAAAGCGATCTTTCATTCCAAAAAAATACTGACTGTTCTACTGGTAACTATATCGTCATTATCTCTGCTTTTAAAAAGCATAGTTAATTCTTATTGCATGTATACTCGTGCGTTACCACTTATTCGTATATTAATACTGCTATTTCTTCCTAAAGTCATTCATCAACGACCTCTTTCAGAGTCCTTCATCCTGTTGGAGTGACTTTGGTTCTGTTTTCTAATTTGCTTTGATCTATACTACAATGTCTTCATGCTTATCCAACTATGTTTTGGCAATGGTGCTTGCCACGATGGTGGGTTTCGTGAGCTCGCAAGAATGGGACTATGCTCATGCAACCTTCTAAGGCGATATGCAAGGCCACGATATCATGCGTAGCAGCATCTTGCCAATTGATCATGACTTTATATGGGTGTCATTGTTTTCCTCCGCATTCATTATAAGTGTGTATAGAATCAACAGTTGCGTAATCCGAACCACATCAAATTAGATTATGTGAACAAGTTCATGTTTGCATCGCATTTATTAGAAGTGATCAGTTTACATATACACTTTTAAAAGTAACAAAGCCTTGGCTCATCGTTACGAATCTTTTCCTATTCAGAAGGAGCTTGTGGCTATGGAGACCTATTTAAACAAGGGTACAGCCTAGCAACAACAGCACTTAGCACTGCGTTATTCAATGATGGCTTAGCTTGTGGATCATGTTTCGAGATACAATGCACAAACTCAAAATGGTGCAAGTCAGGTGCTGGATCCATCACAGTCACGGACACCACGAATTTTTGCCCACCGAACTACACAAAAGCTCATGACATCTGATGCAATCCGCCTCAGAAGTACTTCGACCTGGCCATGCCTATGTTCCTCAAAATTGCCGAGTACCAAGCTGGGATTGTGCCTGTCCTTTTCCGGAGAGTGTCGTGCATAAAGCAAGGTGGTATCAAGTTTGAGATAAATGGGAATCGATATTGGATTCTCGTGCTCGTTTATAACGTAGGAGGTTCTGGTGAAGTCATTGACGCCAAGGTTAAGGGATCAAGGACAGAATGGTTGCAAATGAAGAGGAACTGGGGCCAAAATTGGCAGTCTGGGGTGCCCTTGCAAGGGCAAAGCATGTCGTTCATAGTCACCGACAGTGATCATAACACATTAGAACTTGATAATGTTGTTTCTGCAAATTGGCAGTTCGGGCAATCGTTTGAAGCAGGCCAAGATTTTTAAAGGGTGGCTTAGTGCTTAAATGTTATCTTTAGAATTAAAAAACAAGCTTCTTGACTAAGAATGAATAATCTAGGAATTTTTATTTTTTTTGTGCTGAGATTCATATCCAAGAAATTGTTTCCATGTTTATGAATATGATCAAGCATTGACCTGTACTACTCAAAACTGTGTTTTCTTACAGGAAAACCATTAAGGTTTGTCAGTCATTTTTGTTTCGATTTCATGCACTTTATATGTCGCTGCAACTGAAATGATCATGTCAAGATGTATCAATCTTGTAGCACGATTGGTAAATAGAGCTCTGGCATTGCTCTAGTCTATCAATAGTTTTATTCAATCCAATACCTGAATATTTCTTAGGTGTTCAGACAATTGCTTTTAATCACCTATGGCCTAACTGAACTGATCAATAGAAGTTTTTGTTTCCTTGAAATGATTGTCCAATTTGCCAAGAAGAAGGCACGACAGAATCGACCTCGATCCATTTGCCATCAGTCGATCTAATTTGGAAGGACAGGTTTTGGCCTCTCCAGTTTCCATCAGTCTGATAGTTCACTCCCCAGTTTCTTGACATCCATTTCCAGTTTCCGTCGTTGCCCTTTATCCTCACACCAGAAATAGTTCCCACACCGCCAACATTGTACACAAGTACGAGGATCCAGTTAACATTACCTTTGGCAATCCGCAACCTAATGCCGCCAGCAGCTGAGCAGTTGATTCTCCTGAATTTGACAGGAACTATCCCAGCTTTGTACTGTGCCATTTTAAGGAACACGGGCTGCGTCAGGTCGAAGTGCTTCCTGGGGGGATCACACCATCCTACGCCGCTGGCTGCTGGAGGGCACAAGTTGGTCGCTGTGACACGGATAGGCTGGCTAGTTATGCAGAATCGTGAGTTCGTGCAGTACATCTCGTAACACGACCCACATGTTAACCCGTTCTGAAATAGTGCAGTGCTCAATGCAGTTGTCTGAACTCCAAAATCTTTATAATAGCCACAAGCCCCTCCTGCATGGCACATTATCATGTGATGTTAGGATAGTAAGCTTAATGCAGTTGCACCCGTAACTTATACATCAATTATCAAGAATTCTCAAATATCTACACTTACCTTCGGTGCCACTGCCGTCTGGACCTCCGTAAAAAGTTGCATGAGCATCGTCCCATTGAGCTGAAGCAAGCAAGGTGATAGTCATGAAAGTAAGAAAACCAATAATCGAGCTAGGATTAGCCATTGTTTTGTTCAGACCTGAAGTTTAGTTGATCAAGAGAACAAGAAAAATGAAGAGTCGATGCTCAAACATGAAATTTCATCAAGTAGTAATATTTGTAGGAAGATTGTATTAATAATATTAATTATATTCAAATGGTAGCTAGTAGATTTCATTTATAATCTTGCTTTAATAAATTTATTCCTCAATTGGTTTTGGATTGATTACAAAGTAAATGTATTGATTATATTCCTTATAAAAAGTGTACCTATTATATTCAAATGGAAAATTTTGCCTTGTTAATTCTTTGAAGATGGGAGGTGGTAAGTTAATTATAGATAAACTCTTGCGGTATCTTTAAATGGTAAGCTCTATTTGATCATGCATTTAATTAGTAGAAAACCCACACCCCGGTGGGCTCATTAGTGCTGATAACATATGTTAAAACAGAAGTCTACACTCTTAAGAGTATAGATATTGATAATTCAATGTTACAAGACATTTTATGTATCCAGTATCCTAGTAGGCATGGTCCGTGATCGGTGTTCATTATATTGTTGGTGGTTTCCTTCGGATTGAGCCATCCGTCACAGTCAAAGCACCAGTTCAAGGGGTGATAAATAGACAATGTATCCTACGATGCTAATGTCATGTTATACCTCGACACACACATTGACATTGTGTTTGTTGATGAATCGTTACTAAGCTAGTCCTCAGTCGTGTCTTGTTTCTTTCAATGTTTTTGAACGGCTGGTTAAAGTGATGGACTCACCAGTCCTTCGCTTGCCATGGGTTTGCTAAACATCAGGAACTTCTTATTCACACTTCAGATACAAAATGATTCAAAACATAAAGGAAAGCAAGTAAAAAACGCATATGAATTGGGCTTGATTTATTACTTTTGAACCTACTACATCCCGAGAAACTATTACATTGGAACAAGCTAGTAGTTTCCAGTGCCAAGGGAGCAAAAAAGCTTCGAAGAAACTCTGAATAATAAAACGGCCTCCGCCGTCCAGGCCCAAAACAGACTAAAACTTAATTGTGACATAAGAAAACATATTACCAATCTTCAAGTGACATACATTGTTACACTATGATACAACACGAGTCAAAACCACATTGGATTACGCCGCCTTCTCAGCTTGGAAGGCATCCAAGACGGACATGCCACTTTTCCATCCGAGTAAGGGACGATGCTGTCAGGAAGTTAACTTTGTAGTTGGGGAACGAGAGGCACAAGGACTCGAGGAAGGAGGTCTCATACTGACAAGTCGTGCACGCTTCCCTTGTTTATTACTTTCCAAAGAGCAGCCTTCGCATGCTCTAGCGTCTCAATTGCATGCCCATCATCGAAAGAAATTCTCTGGATATTGAACTGCGAAGAAAAACCAGAAGATATATCATCCATCTCATCACCACCAGCAATGAAATCATGGAGATTGACAAAATGACACTCTAGCTTATGGCCTTATAAAAAAAGTTATGGTAATACATAAACCTACCTGTGCACCTTGACGAACCCGAACATCAGTTCCTTTGCTGTCAATTGATATAAAAGCAGCATCATCAACCTCTATTTCAGCAGACAACCACTCCTTCAACGGCTTTGAGAAGATAGCATTTAGTTCCTGCACATAAAAAAATAAAAATAAAGCCTCAGCTTCCAAACTATCTCATCACGGAGTTTCTAAATATCCGCTTCATTTCATGGCATGATGATGCCATAAAATCTGGAAAGGGGCTAGACAGATGCACCTTCAGATACTGCTCCCCTCCGTCAACAGCAATCCTGTCTGGTTTCTGGTTCTCATAGTCCTTAACATCCACCCAGGCAACAGTTCCAAATCCACCAATGAAATATATGTCACTGTTTCATGGGAAAAAAAAACTGAGCCACTGTATTTGCCATAACACAACATAGTTATCTAATTTCAATTTCGAATCAGTAAGATCTGCATTCCACTGAAATCAAAATCCTTTATGGAAGTATGCTCAAGTTCAGTTTATGTTACACCCCATTAAATTGGATGCATACCGTGAAGTCTAAGCACTCCATGGACTAGGTACTCAACCGCTCAAAGAATGAAGAAACTTACCAGATGCTATGCATAGCGATGGTCAGGACGCTAAAAGAAACAAATTCCATGACATGCAAAAGAGTATAAGCCAAAACTTCAGAGGATGAATTGAGAAAGGAAGGATATGCCACAGGAACGTGGGAATTCAAAACAATTCGATTTTAGAGGAAAACAACGTTAACAGATCATTTAGTCTTCTCATCACTCTGTTTTCATTCAAAATCAATGCATCATTCCGACCTATTTTAGAATCGTATTTGAAAGATTAGAAAGCTCATTTACATCACTCGTTGCATGATCAGATCGAGTCCAAAAAAGCTACAACAGCTCACGCATGAGGGGTAACAAAATAAGTGATAATTGTTAAAGGGGTAACAAAACCATAGACCACATAACACATAAAATATGAGGTCTACGGTTAATGCAGTTGAATTCTGCTTGTTTGGTGCAAATAAATTATGCAGGTCACAACTTCTCGACATCAGAAAGCACTTACTACACTCGAATTTCCCACCCATTCAAGCAAAGAAAATACAGTAATATAACAGAAGTAGACAAATACAAAAGAATATAACGAAATATTCAAGCACACATAATACTTAAATGCCCCACACGAAAAATATAACTAGTAACCAAATTTCCTATGCTGCATGGAAACGGCTTACCTGATGTTTTGCATCCTAAAATAGTAGAAGTTTCCCCATTGCTGAGAAGGACCCTGATGATGCTTGGCTATGTACTGTTCGTGAGCCCATTTCTGAGAGCAAGAAAACAATAAGGCTCGATACTTAGCACCATAACCCAACTCTAGGCACCTCCAGACCACAAAGGACAAATGAAAAATAAAGTCATGATACCTAGCACCATAACCTAACTCTAGATCCCTCAAGACCACAAAAGACTAACGAAAAATAAAAATAAAAGGAAATAGTGAGACTCCATCATTCACAAAGTAATAAAAAGAAACTTATATATTTTAAATCAAACTTCAAAGTATGGACTTTTAAATAACTTTGACCTCAAAGAAATGTCATCACTTCAAGAAGTTGTAAACCACCTGTTGAGAATCTGGAAGCGGATAGACATCACCAAATATTGTCACTCTGGCGTTTGATAAGCCTGTCCATCCAGGGATCTGTGAAACCTCAGTCAAGTCAACTCATAGTGGATAAATACTTGTAGGCATGGTATTTCTGTTGATAGAAAATTCGATATATACCTGTACGACAAGCGAACAACGTGGATCTGCTTGCAAATTTCTCGTGTGTATTGCCAATGGAGAAAAAGAAAATATAGGATCTGTTTGAACCCAAAAAAAAAAAATGGATTTTATCCAACTGAAAAAATCATGAAAAGACAATAAAATAGAGCGAGACATCAATCAATCAAACAACCACAATCGTAGACGTGCCATTCCACTTTTTAACAGAATAAGCGCCCTTCATGTTCTTCTTCCAAACACTTGTATATGAAACTTGTAGACTTTAGGGGGATGAATGGTGAACTATTTCTCAAACAGCAAGTTAAACTTCTACTAGTTAAAATTGGTACCTTTTATTATTGGATTACCACCCACCTCAAATTTATCAAGCATGAGCAATTTAACCCCCCCCCCCCCCCAAAAAAAATCACAAGAGAAGATACCCAGATATACACTTACGTCCCATAGAGTCAGGGGCAAAGTCCACTAGAGAGCCAAATGGGTAACCTTGCCGTCGATGGTGCATACGAGACATAACAGTACATAGATGAGCAAACCTGGCCTGATCACATGAACACCACAAGGTTAGACCATTAAAGCTGATTCGTTGGCAATGTTACTTCCATTACATATTTTTAAAGCATACCTGTTCCATAAGATTGCGAACAGCCAATGCTGGTGGGGGTAACCCGTGTGCAGAAGTTGCACTCTGCACACCCCCGGAGATGGGAGTTCTGAATAGTCCAGCTCTAGTCCCTCCACCAACCCCACCACCGAAACCAATGCTTGAAGGTGCTTCATCCTTGGAGCTATCATCCGAGGCATTTAAACTACTTCTCTCGTGACTCACTTTAGCCTTCAGCATATGAAGAAAATCATCACATGATCAAATAAACCTTAGGTCGATTATGCTATCACTTGCAAAATTACATTTTTAATCATCAGGAGCACAGAGTATCAACCATTATTTCCGAGGGAAAAAAATAATACGAAAACTATTATCCAGGAAGGCAGGAACATAACCATCCCCAATTTTCTTTCCCATGAATACTATCTTCTGCTAGTCAAGACTAAAACAATCAAGACATCCACCTGATTTAAATTGCTATATTCATGTAGTAGTGATGTAAATGTCCTACCATGAACCCGATGCATGAGAAGCAAATAACTAGGCAGCAACAGGTCAGCTATAAATCTGGAATGCCCTAATTCACCCTCTCCCTCATTCACTCCTATTCATCCACCTTAAAATTGAACTCTCATGGCTCCATGTTTTCCACTTCTATCAAAAAACGATCTTCGACTTGTCAACCTAACCGAATCCGATACGCCTATTCAACATAGCGTTTGTGAACTAATTCAAAGTTCGAAGAACAGAGGCTGCACTTAACCACATAAAAACAAGACAGAACATTTTCAGTTGAATATGAAACATAAAAGTTGCAAACCTCCTCATCATCATCATCATCGACGTTCAAAATCTCGTTATCAACAAAAACAGAACCATTATCGGACCCCAAATTGGCATCGCTTTCCTTACTAAACAATCGCACCCTGAAAATCTCTTTCCGTTCCTTCGCCGCCCGCACCGACAGAGACAGATTTCGACATCTCTCGATATTCCAACATCGGATTCGCTTACTCGTATACGAGAAGGAAGATTTGGGTTCTGAAAAAGGTAGAAGATTGGGTTTGATTTCTGGGAATTTTGGGACGAGCGCTGTGCCCGAGAGCGCCTCCATGGTAAAGAGCACGTAAAAGGGATTTTGCTTTGCCTGTGGTTTTCGAGTCGCGTAAATGGGAAAAATAGGTTTCGACTTCAGGTCACGGAGACCGGACGGCCCTAGAAGACGCGGATTGTTGGCCAAAATGATTTTAGTGTGATTATGACAAAATTAGCGCCGATCATTGGACAATTGGATAGACACGAAATTGCAGTGAATACTGATATGATATATCGTTTATATAATTCATTGAATAATAATGAATGATAAGATGTAAATAAAATTTTTATTGAATATTTTTATCCGGTTTGTACATTGATTTATGAGTTAGATAGCACTTCAAAACATAAAAAACATAATTTTGATGGGTGTTTTTTGTTTTCCTTTATAATTATTTTAAAAACAAAATGATTAAGAAAAAATATCGAAAAATATAAAAATTATCTTTTTTGTTACAATTTATGTCACAAAATTTTATAATAAAAAAAATCACATAATATCTTATTTTGGATATCATATAACACACAATCCATATCATTCATATTATAAAATAATATTTTTTTAGATTTTACATTATGATGATTGTCTTTTACAGCATATATGATTTTTCCATTGAGTTATAATTATAAATACAGGTGAAAACATAAAATGACAAATCTTGTTTCAAAACATCCAAAATCGAGATAACTCTTTACCAACATTTGTCTTCCTTAATCTATAGGACTTAAACTCAACTCGTACCTACTTAAAAAAAATCAATCCTCACATCACTTGGACCAACAAATATGAACACAATGACTGATTTTTATCGTCGTATGCTTGCTCTTTTTTCCTTGCATGCAGAAATTTTCGGGATCAATCATGAAAGGAGAGAGAGGAAATCATCAACAAATATAACGACAGAGAGGAGACACATCTACTAACGTCTACTTAACATTATGCCTTTTATGGCAAGAAGAGCAATTCTAGTGCTCCAATGAATCACAAACATGGACTCCCTGTTCAACAACCAAAAGGCCTTGCATCTAAAAATATGAAGTGCAACCCTACAATACAAAAGGCTAAGGTACACAATCTCTTTGATCTCAAATAGTAAAAATTCTGGAGTCATATGGCATATACTCCGTCCTAAACTAGCCTTTCACAAATGATATCACAGCACATCCTCCTCCTATACTTCACTATATTGCGTAGTAAGGCCAACTCGTCAGGAGGGGGCGTGAGGAACAATCTGAGATGGTTGTAGTTATACCCTTTGGCTGCCTCTCGTTTGAAATGCCTGCTAGTCACGACCTTCCTTCCTGGGGCGCCGGCGGCGCATAACAGGTCTATATGGTTGCTCCATGTTTTTTAGGCGGGTTCCAACTTTCAACGGATTCGCTTCTGTGTTGAAGACCCATTCATTTAGAGGAATCACAGTCGGGGGTGAGAAAAGGAGGTACAGGTATTTCAGTGTCTCCGCCAAGAAAAAGCTCTGAATCATGTTGTCTTTGACCCCAGTGTTCACCTGGTACACATAAAGCCGATGCCATTGATCAACAGAGTAATAACAACCCAGCATGGACATCATCTAGAAATGCCTTCGGTAAATGCACAGAGTAAAAGAGATGCACTGCCAAGGTGACACAGGCAATGTCCTCGTGAGAAGGGAATAGACATGCAGACAGAGTGGAGAGGAGATCAAACAAAAATCCACTACTCCCTTTCCCCTTTTTCTTCAAAACCTTGATTATTTTCTTTTTTCATATACTAGTCTGTTTAATTGCTCGAATAACAATTTTATCAGTGATGTTTAATCGATGTTGTTTTGAATGGTTAGAATTTCAATATTTTGATAACATGGGAAGAGAATGGATATTGTGCTTTCAGTAGTAACACTCACATCCTTGAGGCCAACATATCCAGACTCT
Organism: Drosera capensis; assembly: GCA_001925005.1. Taxonomy (NCBI): domain Eukaryota; kingdom Viridiplantae; phylum Streptophyta; class Magnoliopsida; order Caryophyllales; family Droseraceae; genus Drosera; species Drosera capensis. The sequence goes on along the minus strand of LIEC01009506.1, from coordinate 79,069 downwards.
ACCCTTGAATTCTTTTCAAATGCTTGGAATATGTTCCAGCCCCAGTCTTGGTATGTCTCATTTCCCGTTAAACGCCAGAGAGAAAACAATGCTTCAACAGTCTCTGGTCTCAAGACGTTCCATGATGTGCCAACGTTCATGTCCTGGAATAAAAATGGAAGCAAAGTGGCACATTCGATGATGAATATAAAACCGACACGCTCAGTCAAACTTGAAGAAACAGATAAAAATGAACCTTTCTGTAAGGATATGAAAGGGTATCTTACCTGACCAGCGTGGAAGAAATAATTCTCTCCAGCCAATTTGGTAGGTGTCAACTGATAGAAGTTATAACATGTCCAAGCAAGCTAGAACGCACAAACAACAAGAACTCAGTCAGGAATGGCATATATTAATTTACAACATGCTCCCATCATCTGTATGAATATGCTTTTGAAGTTTGAAGGTGGATCCTCTGTGATGGGATCTAATAGCCAGTCTTTCCATTTAATCAAAATCATGGACCACTACAATACACAGGACTAGACACCAAAATCTTGTGTGTGTGTGTGTGTGTGTTTTTTTTTTTTTACGAATATACACAAACTATAAACCATTGCTTCGCAATTCCATGCAAACCAGTAGTAATATAGGATTTGCATCCCAAAGTTGCCACGTTACAAAGGAAAACCCAAAAGATGCTCAAGGAAGATGGTGAACTTAATTCAGAAAACATATCAAGCTACCTCTTCGGCAAGCGTGAGAAACTTTTCAGAATCTCCAGGGCCATAACCCAATGACCCTAAAGCCAGCATTCCAGGAACGAAGCATGCCAATTCATCCATCTGCATAAATTTTAAAGCAGCTAAGGTGTTAGAAGCCACCCAAGTAAATATGTCAAATACTAGCATGGTTTCGATTCCAGGGTTACCTTGTCGGTAAAAGAATCTCCAATTTTCTCACAAAGATATGCATACGATGATGGAGATGTTCTCCTAACCAAACTCTGGAGTCCAATCATAGATGTCTCCCACATTTCCCTCTACACAAAGCATTCGTGAAAATCAGTAGGATACAGTACAAGGAGAAATGAAAAATCAGAAGTCCTGAATGTAGTGCATTTCGCCGGTTCTTCGCGTTTATGTAGCGTGCTGCATGCACTTATGTGATGAATATCCAGCAAAATGCGCCCCCCAACCCCCCCCCCTCTCTCTCTCGCCGCATTCCCCAAGATTTCACCTCCTTTGCACTCCTCCAACGACCACCTTTCTCCCTTCCCCATCTTTGTCACCGCCAGTGCTTATTCCCCTCCAAATCTTTTACTTACTTCACTTGGTAGTTGTCTTTCATGCCTTTTGATGGTTTTCTAGGTGTGTCATGGTTATTGCTTTAATGTTTATGCAAAATTATTCATTTAAAGATGTGATATACGACAGTACTGCAATTGAGTTACAATATGTTCAAAAAGACACGTACGGAGGCCATCCAAGTTTACAGAAAGCCACTGGCTAACCACGGATAAGAAGTTCTAGTTACCTGTAATGCTTTGCAGCAGCAGTTTTGTTCCCCTGTATCCAAGCCTTGAGCAAATACTCATAAAAGCTGTATTATATTTAAAGTCAGCCATGTTGAAAACTCAGACTAGACACATCTAACACTGACAATGATTAGGGTCACGACAAGAATCAGAAAGTAACAGCAAATACCTGTCTCCCATGGCACCAAAAGTGATCGTTGCATGTGAAGCTGTTCCGCTCTCTGGGTTGATATAAATAGGCAGAAGACCATCAGCAGGAAAAGTCTTATTTAGCACCAATATCACATTCTCAGCCTGAAATAGAATCAAACTGTCAAATCCGATGCTGGACTGTTCTTCACAGGTGTACAGACCTACAAGAAAAGACATGCTTGACGATCTAGATAGCACCCAAGGCAAATATGAACTTTCAGTTTCAACTTCTTCACACGTGGCACTCACCTTCTGCTGATACTTGGGATCTCCAGTTCTCTGAGAAAGAGCAATAAACTCGAGCTGCTCAGTGCCTGAATCAGCCAGTATACTTCGGCCCTAAAATGAGAAAGAAAGCCACCAAAATTAATACATCCAGAAATTAAGAAAGGAAGTGTTACCATTCACAGAAACCAGGTGGACAAAAAAATTGTGGAAGAGAATTTCTGGCAAATGTGGGCGGCGAGGACCTGAAGCATTTTTCAAGTTATGTTTGATTGCATTCGGATTACAACCTAATTAGCAAGTACTTCTACAACTTGCTAATTCTAAGGTCATAAACATCACAAGGGAGGATCGGAAAAACAAAAATTCAGAGCATAAAAATCTCAAGTCCATACTTCAAAAGCAAATTACAAAGTAAAGCGAACAGCAAATATCTAATAACATGGACACCCATACACATCCCCAGATCATGTGGATTGCATGATCACCGAACTAGTAGCAGTTATTCACACTGAATCACAGAGGAAATCGGGTGATTCTGTGCAAACAATTGCCAAGCTAAATTTAGAAGAACAGGCTAATCTTATAGAAATGCTCAAACAGACTAATCTCAACGCAAAGGTCAATCTGCAACTTACTGAAGTCCACCCAGGATTGTGTGGTCTTCCCCGCGCTAGGTTGATAACATTATATGGTATCCCAGAAGGAGTATCCCAAGCTGGTAGTAATCTATCAGCTATGTCTTTGGCTTTCTCAAGGAAAACCTTGTCATTGGAAGCATTAAGAAGTCCACCTACAACTCTGCAATTGTAAGAACACAAATGAAATCATAATCAATGGTCCGCAAACAAAATCCAGAAGACACTCGATGAACATGAATCACACAACATTGCTGACATTAAACCTTATAAAGCAACCTTATGGTTGTCTCAAAAACACTAGCATCATAGTCCTTGTTGAAGTCCAACGAATTGACCACCCACCTGTCATGAACAGTGAAAGATCAAAATCAGCACTCAATACCGTAAACCAAACTTTTGATTGCATAGCTATTTTGCCATTCATTTCATGAACTTAGCCTTAAAGCTGATGTGTGCGACAATTGTGGAGCTTAAACTGCCGAGTTTTGATGGGTCAAATTGCATAAATATTGATAACAAGAGTAGAAAGCAACTCACTCTCGAGCCCTTTGAAACTGTTCATCCAAACCCATTATGTACAATGTATCAAGGGAGTCAACTAAAGTTTCCCCGAGAATTGTGGAGCTTAAACTGCCGAGTTTTGATGGGTCAAATTGCATAAATATTGATAACAAGAGTAGAAAGCAACTCACTCTCAAGCCCTTTGAAACTGTTCATCCAAACCCATTATGTACAATGTATCAAGGGAGTCAACTAAAGTTTCCCCGAGAATTGTGGAGCTTAAACTGCCGAGTTTTGATGGGTCAAATTGCATAAATATTGATAACAAGAGTAGAAAGCAACTCACTCTCGAGCCCTTTGAAACTGTTCATCCAAACCCATTATGTACAATGTATCAAGGGAGTCAACTAAAGTTGCCCCAAGACCTCCAAAGCTATTAACGCCGGTTTTCGCCTGGGGCTGGAAAAAAAAAAAGAATTAAGATTTAAAAGCTGCCATTTAGGCACAACACAGTCATCTCACAAAGATTTCTCAAGCAGCAAAAGAAATAATTGAAGAACAAGGACAACAATAAAATAAAAATGTTACTTCCCCAGTAATCTATCAATTCAGTACTACAGTGACTATCTCAATGACCATCACTACCTTAAAATCAAGGACAACAAACGACATGCAAAGAACCATAAATGGCATAAATCAATTTCAATAACCAGGTAATTGCTAAGTGCCAGCCTAATAATTGCCGAGTGCTCATCATGACTCATGATCAAATGTTACAACAGGTTCCCCATCAAATACAAACTGAAACCAGAATAAAAGCAACCACAATGATATCCATGGCTTGAGTCCGAAAAGAAAATCATTGCCTAAAAGATATTACAAGTGTATAACACTATACCAGCAACTGAAGTTTCTATATCAACAGCATATATTAACAATACCTGAAGTTCATCTTGGCCCCATGCATATTTCTCATATGAGCTCCAGGCATGAAGCACGGCCTCCTCCTCTTTTTCTCTACGCTCCAAGGCAATTGGATTGACTGGGGCATCCTTTCTTCCAGGGCTTCGAATTTCCCCCCTAACTTTTACCTCTCCAAGCTACAATGAAAACTTTGCCATGACAACTCCAAAAATATGCGCAGTCCAATGAAAGAAGGAACAACAATTATTATGAACTTTTTAACGGTTCCCACTACATGGAAAAAGAATCCTGAGAATCCAAACTCCATTTTCAACATTGCGGAATTGAAGAGAAAATGGAACATTCACAAGAAGCCGCTGCTTAAAAAAGACAACAAGACAGAAGGGATAAAAAAACACATGTGCAACTTTTGTTTGTACAAATTATCAGGTCGAATTTTATCAAGAGTGTATCACCTCGCTTTGCAGCCTGTTGACCTCTTCCAATAACTTTTCTATCTCAACCTGCGAATCAATTAAGAGATTGATCAAGACATGGCGGAGAGGGAATGGTATATGGATAGTCTCATCAACCAACAGATTCTACCAAAGGAGAGAGCTTATAAGACCAATAAAGCATAAATGATTCGCCGATCATGAAAGTTCGCATCAAAGGCTCACCTTTGAAAGATATTAATGTTCTTCTTGCATCCAAATTCATACCTTCGTACTTCAGTTCCCTAAGAGGGGCATTAACCCTGTCAGGAATCTTCATTGGTTTAGCTTAAGCATTACATCCTTAGCTCGAATCTCATTTTTACCAAAATATTTGTTTTGATGGTAGAAATCATATACTCAATTAACATCTCAGAGACCTATACTACGGCAAGCTAATCCATTTTTCTGACCACACATGAAATATTTCGTTCGACCTGCAACTATCAAATTCTTTTGACATGCTTCATTTGCTAGATCGATGACCACAGAATCATGAAAGCATCGCATTATTCCATATAGATTCTATTTAAATCATATACACTCACACAAGCCCAAAAAAAAAAATTCACATCTTGCAAAATAAATCAACAACAAAAAAGCAACAAAAACATCAAAATTCACAATATTGATCAGCAATTTTTTTATTAAAAAAAAAGCATATTTTCCTCAATCCGATTTGTATATACTACCTCGTGTTCTCTGACGATAGTCTGGCGATCCCAAATCACGAAGGACGAGACAACGAATCCGATGTGCAGCAAAGCGAGACGCTTCGGCCGCTTGAGATTATACGCCGGATTCAGATATCTCCAAACGCTCGTCGACGACCGACTCTTTGCCATCGTCCCAACAACAAACAGCAAGAGATCTCAATCAACTATTATACCCCTAACAGCACCATAAATTATCTATGATCTAAAAAGAAAAATTGGATCGGTGCTGATCTGACATTGAAATGTTGGGATCAAAGTAAAGGTGAAATGAGATCAGGAGAGCAGAAAATATGGAACGGATATTTTATGGTTTTGAGATGAGAGGAAAACGAAATCCCGTTTCGATTTGAGGGTGAGAGGAGGGAAACGGGAGAGGAAAGATCTCGGAGGAGGAGAGGAAGACGATGGAACATTGTTAGTGAGGAGACGAGTCGAGTCCAAGTCAAGCCATTTCTTTTTTTCTTTTTTGGATTTTCTTTTTTTTTTTCCAACTTTTTATAAAAGAAAATTGTTAAATCGTTACCATGTATGTTGTTCTTGGTATTCGGAATAGTAAATGAAAAATAATGTGTCCTCTCTTCTATATAAATTATAGAATATTTATTAAATTTGATCATTTTATATAAATTATAATATTTTTATATTTAGTAATATTTATTTGGTGAAAAAATATTAAATATCCTTATGTTATATTATCTTCATCTTTATTGTTTTTTCTATCATTATCCACTCGTAATTCTATTATAATCTCTCTTGTATTTTCTATCCTTATTGTATTTTCTATCCTTATGTTATATTATCTTCATCCTTATTGTTTTTTCTATCATTATCCACTCGTAATTCTATTATAATCTCTCTTGTATTTTCTATCTCAACTCACTTACAAAGAAACCCACTCCTAAGGGCAATATTGAAAAAATCACAAATCAACAAGTTTTCTTAATTTTTATATTAAGTTAATTTATTGTAATTTATCTAGAACGAAGAAAATATTAAAACATCTTTCTTAAAAAAGAGAACAAAAAATCTTGTAGTTTATTTTAAGGTCTTAAGCAAAAATAGTGAAATGCGACTATGCTCTTTGGAAGTCTGTATTTTTTATTTTTTCTTCAAATGCTAAAGATGAACAATCTCATCATTTTTTAAGCTCCATTTCTTGGTTTTAATTTTCATTTTTAGCTTATTTTATTGTAACATGTTTCTATGCCAAGATCCACCACTAGAAAAGATCAACTGAGATGCTAGTTTAGATCAAGGACCAGGTCAGTATTTGTGTTAGCTCCCACGAGGCAAGAAAGTTGACTGCCGCTTTCATTGAAAGCAAGCTTTCGACCTATACCAAATCCGACGCCATTTCGTATCCTAGTCCTTGCAAATCAAATATCTGGTGAAAAGTAGCTGAAGTCACAATGCACCAACAGCTGCCATTAACCTAGATTACGCTGACGCATACCGAGAATGAAACAGTAGACATAACCGACACTCGAATCACAGCCGCTTCCTGCATAAAAACGCCTTCTGGGATAAAGGCTTCGGGCATCCAAGCTCAATACAACTTGCTTTTCACTTACGGATATCTCAGCGGTAATAGAGTAACAAATTACAATGATACTGTGCCTCAACATACAAACTCAACTATGGATAAACTTAGCAAGGGCTAACAGTGATACGAAGGAGAGAGATAGGCTCGTCTGCTTGATAGAGGCCGTGAAGCAAAGCAAACATCTATTTTCAACCTATAAGAAAACGTCCTCGGCATTTCTCTTCAAAATAATCTACTGTAATTGAGACATACAAACTGTAAATCTCCATCCCTTGCCACGGCCGAGAACGGATCAGCAAAACCATCTTGCAACATGTTCAGCTACGAGTGTCCTTTCAATCTTCACCAGCAATGATGAAGAAAGAGACCTGAATCGAGGAATGGTGGTATCAGATTGATACCTACCCTGCAAGAAAATCATCTCATGGTTCTTCAATTTTTCCATCAGCACTGGAACTTACAGCATCACTCCTTGGCTCTTGATCAGTCAAAGCAGCCTCAGACTTCTGCTCGACATCATGAATAACTCCATTCTCAACTATACGTGAGGTTCCATTTTCTAATTTACTTGTTGCTTCAATATTGGATGTTGGTTTTGGAATCTCTCTTGAGATCGAGACCGAGAGAAGCCGTGCTAGCCCATCAAATGAGCCCTTACCATCCATGATAAGGGCAGACCCACCCGAGTAGCAACAGCCAAAGCATGTTGCACAATGAGGAACGACAACCTAAAGAAAAATTTTCGGATCGTGACAAGCAAGAGCAGCGAAACAAGGAATGGAAAAAGCTACACAAGTTTGTTGCGAGGGTCACCTCCATGAATGCTCGACAAAGAGAGAAAAAGAGTGTCGCTTCATTCTGTCTAAGCATACGATTTTCATTGTATCGAAGTAAGGAATCATGAACAACCCTCAATCCCATCACCAACTCCTGAGCAAGAATGTGTCTCAAGCTAATAGGCGCACATGGTCGTAGCTCATTCAAGGAAGCCGACACACCTTAGGAAAGAGACAAACAAGTAAACATAAAAGAACTTGTTTGATTTTTGGTAGTGAAGGCTATCTTCGTTATATGCCCGAGAACATATATTTTTAGGTAGGAAGATGATGATGACAAGCCCATGAAAAACTCACCATTGACGAATACAGCAAGTGGTGGATGCTCCATCAGCGAAGGGGGCGGTGTCACATCCTCCCTACTATCTTCACCAAAACCAATTGCTGAAAAGCCAACTGCTGGTAGAGGAACCCATCGATGAGAATCAAGGACGACCTGGACAGAATGATGCATGATGTAGGAACTATAAAAAGTGTGATAAAGAGAACTAAAAGAAAAATTAGAAATACAGGACAATTGATGCAGAAGCATACTGAACTGCAGAGTCCCGAAAAAAGTATGAACCTGAAAATTCTCGGCAGCAGTGGCTATATTCTTTGAGAACAAGTTGAAAACAGCCCTGCAAAAGGGGATGAGTGAGTAATTAAAAACCAGAAAGCATTCCAGAAAGGAAAAAAAGAGCAGCGAAATCCTGCAGCATCCTTACTCCTCGAAAAGTGATGGGAGAAGACCTCGGAAATCTAATCCAACCCCACCAAGCCCCACAGCACAAAACTGCCAAAGCAAGAAATCAAAAGGTGATGACAGATTCTTACTGCTTCTACATGAACTCACAGTGCAAGAAAACACCATAACTTTCTGTAAGAAGTTCAACAAAAGCTTAAGGTGAGAACTGAAGATGTTTTCAAGCTATCATTCATGACTTGCTCGCCAGGAATTCCCAAGCATAACTAAAGCAAAAAGGGATAGGCATTGAAACGCCAAGCGGGTGTGATTCTTCAATCACGCAATACAGAAACAAGCAAGATGTAGGCTGCATCCACTACTCTTGTGCATAGAATAACTGAAAGATGTGCTCAGAAATGAAGATACTTACCATGCACTGCTCCAAGATATTTGATAATGACCCGCCTTCAGTTATCTTGGGGAGCGTTTGCTTGAGAATTTCAAGGTGAGAACTGATTTGATGCATAGACCAACTAAACAGAAGACCACCATCATAGTTTTCTTCGCTTCCTGATTTATCATCAGCAAATATTGCTCTGTATTGGTTAACTACATCAAATAGATTCGCCCTGTAGCAGGTCACAACTCCCTTGAGATATTCATAAGGATTTCTTTGGTCCAACTCATCAAGAATTCCTGTAAGCCAAGCCTCTCGGCATCTCAAGAACTGCTCAGGTGAACGGATTTGGAAAAAACTTAGCAAGATGAAAAGACATCACCAAGTACAAAGAACTAGCGAAGTAGCAAAAGTCACGAGATTCATTGTTCTTTTTAAAAGAAAAGAAAGGGAGAGATTAATTATTCTAATATATGGTTCCCAGAGCTCACCTGCAGACGCATTTCATACTCATTGTATACTCCAATTCGACGTAAATATCCAATGATCCGGAGACATTCTGGTAACTACAAAATTCAATCTCAATTTCTGTGTTTTTCACACATGGATACCAATACAAAATAGTGCCAAAGGGAAACTTTCTCAAGAGTGCAATAAATACCAGAATATTTGATTGCAATTTCTGGAGAAGCTGGGACAAAAGAGATTGAGTTGTTTGTCTAACATCTACATCCAAGCCTTGAATGACAGGATTTCTGCTCATGAAAAAGAAAAGAGAAAATATAATGGAATAATAATAATCTACTCACCAAGCATAAATATTAAGCCAAAAGTTGCAGAAAAGAAGAGAAAATGAAATATGAAACTCACTTGGGATGCATTGTTGAAAGCTTAGAGACAAATGCTTCCAAGTCAAGCGCTTCATCATAATTTCCATTCCTTATACACCTGGAGATTGAAGTCATATCATACATTAGAATTCACGGAACCATTGAACTGCTTAAGAAGAAATTCCGAAAGTACACTGAATAAAAACCAAGGTAAAGCATTAGAGACTTAACAACAATCCACTGAATAAAGAGCAGACAAAAGCGCTAAAATATCAACATGAAACTTAAAGTCGTGTTACACTAATTACCCATCATCATGCAGATCCAACCGTGTAATTGGAGCTACAATGAATGATGAACATGAACCACTTTTCTACAGTTTGTCAGCAAGCCCTCAGTAGGACAAGTTAATACTTAATCAATGCACTATTTCAGACTCGAGTGAAAAAAAGTGACCGCTATGGAATTTCCACATACGTATCCATAAGCTGAGGAATTTCAAGCAAGTCAAGCAAAGTACTATGATTTGCCAGCAGGATTTGATTCATCTTCCTCTTGTCCAAAATCTTCTCTGCAGATTCAACAAACTCCGTGCAACCATTAGTCAAATTTGGAACTTCGGTTATCTGTACGAAAGGAGAAAACATATCAAAGATGATCAGACAAACCTTTAACCATTCCCTATTTACTCCCAAACAAAATTAACTGCATACGAAAAAACATTCTACAACCATCTTAAGATGCAATAGATTTCAAGTAAGAACTAAGATTAAGCACGCTCCAGACTCTACACGTCAAGAACCAATCGAAGCACGCTCTAGACTCAACAAAAAACACTCTTAAACTCCAACTAGCTCGAAATAATCCTCGTTGAGTAATCACATAGCTCATCTTTTCCCTCATTTTTATCACAATTCACATTCAACAACTCTATCATCACCAAATCAATAACACAATAGTTCAAATTGCACCAAAAACCAACCCTATCCAACTCCAATCATTCGCCAAATCCAGATCTTAACGTAATTCACACAATTACCAGCGACTCAAGGTGCCGATCAATGGCGGAAACCTCCTCTCTGACTTGCCGCAACGCTTCCGCCCCGGAAATGAAAGCGCGGTAATTCGACACCGCGACCTCCTGCATCTGCTTCTGGATCCGCTCCGCATCGACTCGAAGAAGCTCCGGCTCCTGCAACAGTTCGAAGAAATCGACATCAGAATCAGAATCGAGGAGAAATTGTGTGAGAGTAAGTGATGAGAAGAGGGGAAAATTACCTTGTGGAGGCGATCGAGGGTGAAGGAGAGGAGCTCGGAGACATACGGTTGCTGTGATATCGACGCGAGCAGGATCGGACCGGAGACTTCTTCGCCGTTGCCGGAATCCATTTTCTGGTCGCCGAAATACACAGAATGAGGGGAACACCGAATACTATGGCATGGAGCCCCAGAAATGTAACGCTCCTGTATAGCTTTGCTGATGATCTAATGATTTTCAAAAAAAAAAAAAAAAAAAATTCATGACTAATGTTAAGGTACCATTGGATGTCTAAGGCTGTGATGGTAAGTTGGAAAAAAATAAGAGAGGGGAGATGAGGTGAGGAAAAAGAAGAGGAGTTTAGGACTTGTTAGTTTTTATAAATAAAAAAAAAGAAATAAAAAAAAAAGAGAGAAAATTGTTAATTTGCTTTTTAATTTTAATTTTTTTAAACTGACAAGATTTGAACAGAAAATTTTCCTTCACCTCACCTCGCACCTCTTCTCCCTTTCACTTAAAACTTATAAACATAACCTTTCACCTCACCGTAAACCTTCCCTCCCTTTCACTTAAAACTTATTAACATAACCTAATGGAATAGCGTAATATTATAATGAATGCTCAATTTTAAGGGTAAGCAATGTGAGTAAAAACTTAGAATTTTGATCAACATGTAGATCATAAGTTTAATTGGATTTTGGAGCTGATTGAATTATTGGAGAACCATGAACCACTTCATGCAAACAATCAATAATCCAGACGGATACCTGCAACTGAGATACTAAGTATATATCGTCCTCTGATAAACATGATTCCTATGGGTAATAGATGGAATATCACAGGGAAATCTGAAACTGTCACCAACACGTAGCGCAAGCTTCAGCACAAAATTATATACTAGTAGCATAGGAAAAAAAATTAGTCGATTACATCACTGAATCTGAATTTAGAACCAAGAACAGGCTACAAGGAACTGGTTAAGCTACCATCAGCTGCCAAAACCTCAAATGATCTAAAATACGAATCCTCGAAAGTAATTACGAAAATTTAGTTCATTCTCCTAATGAGCTTATTAATGTAAACTTCACGGTTTCCAGCATCTCCCCCTTCAACATAGTGATTCCTCTTCTTCTCCAAACCGCCCAATGGTGCTTTCAGCTTGAATGGCCACAAGAAGTTGTTTGCCTCCTTGAAGTGAGGGACAAGATTTCATGGACAAGATCTTCCATGCAGATGATGCCATACTTCCGGAGGACCTGTAACACAGACACAATCACACACGACTTAGCATACAAGGGAGCACTCAAAACATATTCGCATAAACAAAGTACTGCGAAACCAGGTTGGACCTGCTCGATGATGGAATTATCCGTCAATGGGATCCTCTGCTTGTCAACTTTCCCCTAGCCCCTCTTGTATATCAATTCTTTGACACTCTTCAAATTTGGGTATCCGAACAATTTCTCTTGTCAGTGACGGCTAAAAAGTAAACTATTTCCCAAAAAGAAAGAGCATTATGCATACCCATAATTTACATATGGTTCGACCCTGTGTAACATTTTCAGCGTAAGCTTTGTTCGTTTTCAAGAAGACGCCATTGAACACCCGCAATAACAAGGCACAAGTGGATTAAGATAGCAAGCACGAGACACAGAGGAAAACGTAGGTCTGACTAGTATCGATAAACAATAAGCTTAGCGAGTACCATTCATTCCAGTCTTCATCATCTTTTGATGACAACCCTTGTGCCTTGTTACTGGAAAGCGAAACTATGAACAAAGAAAATAACGGCAAAATATTTCCCAATATATGATGATGAAAGCATCTACTCAAAATTGCAGACAAACCAGCAAAGGATGGAATCATGATTTGCACCAACAACGACTGTAGCTTTCAATTGCTATATGCAATTACGTATACAACAAAAAGGGCCTGCTGGCCCAGATCCCTCAGAAAACAATGCTTGCACCCACCCTCATCACCAGAACAATCCACAAACAAGTAACAGCACTTCAGGATATAATCCTAGATATAATGCAAAGCGTCAAGCATGGTTTATACAATCCCATAATGCATTGAACTATGCAGAGCTCACAAGCCCTCGGAGAATTTTCAAGTTCATGGAAGATATATATTCCCATTCTACCTACTAGATAGATTTCTCAGCATCAGGTATCTACTGATACATTATATCCTTATCCAGATTCATTCTCTCATCCGAAATCCCTCAATAAACACTGTTTACACATGTCAATTTAAATGTTCTCAGAAAAAATCGTATTCAACAAACAGCAGTCCAAGTTCAGCAACAAACCTGTCTTAGTCGCAGCAACTGCAAAATCTTTTTGACCGTGGGATGCATTCTATTGATCCTGAAAAAGAACCCTTCATCCTTGGATATTTCCCAATGTATGTATCTGCTTCATCCCATCCGTCACCATCTTCGTCGACTATCATCATCATCAAACGATGTAATACATCCAAAACAAATTTGATGTGCGCCTTAAACAAGATTGTGCATGGTACGGCTTCAATAAAATTGATATATGTCTTCAATCAAATATAATACGTTTTCACTTAAAATATAGTACGTCTTCACTAAAATTTAGTTGTATGATGTTTTGGTAATAATGGAGAAGAGCATTGTGGGTCGAGAGACGGCAACATGGAATTGAGAAAAAATTAGGGTTTTGAAAAGTATATTTATTAAAGTGGAGAAGGGTAAGTTTGGTAAAAATTATTTTATATTTTGAAAAGTGACGTTATGAGTAATAAAAATCTTATGATATATTTGTAGAGGAAAAACATTGAAAAAATAACGCTTTGTGTAATTATCTCAAATAAAAATTGTTTTCCCACAATATGGAGATTATTATGGTTAGATGATTAATATAGTAATTGTTATTTTTTTATAAAATAATTGCATACAAAATCTTCTAGTTTTATAAATGTTGATTATTTTAATCACATAAATAATTTTTTTGACAAGAATCTCATAAATAATTTGTACATATGTTGTTACGATCTTTTTAAATAGTTTTTGTTTTTGTTTTTTAGTAGATGACCTTTAAAAATTCATAATATTTAATCTCGATCGTTCAACTTGTAATCAAAGACGTAGAAATCATTAGATCAAGGTTCTTTTAGTTTAAATTACATGAATTTTTTAGATTGCCATTTAAAAATTTTAAAACGACTCAAATACTTTGTCATATCATTTGTCATTTAAATGGTTTCTCATATAATTTTGTGTAAATATATAATATCTTGTCGTTTGTTTGCAATTTGAAAGTTTTGCGTAATTAATGGAATATATAATAGATTGTTTTTTTTTTTTTTCGAGTTGGAAAACAAATTTCGTAATGGGTTTAGACATATTCAGACTACCAAACTTCAGTATGGATCTATATGGGAGAATTTGTTCATCTGTGATTTGTGAGAACAAAATACTCGTCCTACATCAATGTGTTTATAATTCTAGACATACTTCCAACTTTTTCATAAGTTGATATCCTATAGTGCTCTATATAACTACTAGCTCGGACTTTATGGATTGGATTTGGCATACACCGGTTTTCTATAGCTCGTTTTCTCATACGCGCAGAAATATACGTTAGTTACGTAACTTTGAAATGCCGATCATACCCCAGTTTCAGTTTTGTGCTAATCCCTTGGGTATGCTCAGTATCTGATTTCGGGATTTGTCTCTGACCTATTCCTTATATTAATCCGTACACACTACACCCCTGTGTAAAATCAATTTCCCTTCTCAGAATTATATCCACTCCTTCAAATTCTGGTCAAATATCCTTTGCTGACCTTGACTACTTTCTCAAGACAACCTTTTCAAACAACATCTACAGTCAGCTCAAATTAGAAGAATTGAGTAGCTGGTCAGCATAAAACTAAAAAGAAAAATCAACAACAATTAAAAATGCGGGTAGTTTATCCATGGCTGTTAGAAGATTAAGATGCAGGCATCAGTTTAATTTCTTTCCTATTAGCTTCTTGTGTTCTCCACCTATTTGTCGACCTATTGATTCCAACATTCTTGGGCATCTTCGAGGATACATATCGAGGATGCTCGAGTTGATAATATAATAGTACATGAGATTCACAAGGCTTTCTGTCTCGACCTGATCGAATTGCGTAACAAATGAAAAGTTTGGACGAAATACTTGATTATTTAACTTTCTTCGTCCGAGTAAGAAAACGCAAAAGGACATCACGTGTTAAGCTCATCAAACTTGAAAATCTTGATCTTCTGATCCAGACATGAATGTTGTGAGCTACTAGGAAGGTGACACTTTGAAAAGATCAATGAGATTGGAAGACCGAAGATCCATATTCATTGACCAAAACAACGATCAGGTCTCATGCCCTCTTCATACTGGTCCTTCTAGACTACTTCGACCCCAAAAACAAAAGAAAAGAAAAAAAACAAGGAAAAAGGGCCCCTTGAAACATTAATATATATATATATATATGATTATTTGTTTGTTTTTCTTGCACACGAATATTTCTTTTCCATCTTCCACGCCCTGTCCTCATCTAGCTAACTCTTTCGTCACACCCACGAGTGTTTATGTGTGCGTATATATATAAATGAAGTTTCCCTACGCATTCAAACATGATAAAGGGCAAGAGCTCGAAAAATTATCTGCAAAGCTCCCTATACTATCATCTCTTGTTTCCAATAGCAACCATTACCATATACTACTACATATTATAACTGTTGCAATAGCAGTTGACAAGCTCTTACATCTTACTTAACCTGTTACAAGTGAAGTGTGAATCAGGTGATCGATATTAGATGGGGCAGAAAGGTGGATCATCGAGCGAAGGGGCACCCATGAAGGTGGTATACATTAACACACAATACGTTGAGACGGATGCTAGGAGCTTCAAATCGGTTGTTCAAGAACTCACCGGGAAAGATTCCAAGGTGGCGGACATGGATTTGCATAGGAAGATGAAGATCGTTAGAGGACCAAATAATGGTCATTATGGGAATTAGAAAAATGTAATTCTGTAATATCCTAGTAAATTTAGGAAAAAATAAATTTGATGAATAAATATTTACGTAAGATATTTTGGAATAACTTTGAGTTGATTTGAATGACGTGAAAATCCCGTAAATATCTTAACCACTTTCGTTAAAAATCTTAACAATTTTCTATAAATACCGGTCTCAATTCACATTAATTTTCACATCAAACCTGTACATTCAGGTTGAGAATAGAGACACATCCAGGTTGATAATAGAGACAAAAAAAAAAAAAAAAACCCACCACCAAGCTTGGAATTACTTGAGTAATTATATAAAATGACAAAGTGACACACATGTGGGTATGCTTGACTGTCTTGATTTGCTTTCCTAAAAGGGTAACGATGCAACCTGTAGAATATTATAGAGTTTAATAACGATTCCTGAATATTGCTTGCTCTTGATGTGTGATATCTTGCGCTGGTTGATATTATTTTTATAACGAATTATTAATCCTGAAAATTAGAGAGTACGTTATAAAAATATAGCGTTATATGAATTTACGAAACGTCATGGTGGTCACTTGCTATGCATGAATTAATATGATTAATTTCATATTATATGCCTGAAATCTTGAATTACGAACATCATGATAGCACCTGATATACATGAATTAATATGATTAATCTCATGTTATATACCTGAAATCTTGAATTAGGAACACCATGATAGTCGCCTACTATACATGGATTAACATGATTAATTTCATGTTACTTGCGTGAGAATCCTGAATGTAAATGACAATGACTGGGTGAGTTACGGGTCCTGTACTAGTCAGGGAGGGTCAGAAACCTCCTTCGCGTGCACGCAGCGACATCACAACAAGTGATGACCGTCTTGGGTCGACTACAACGATCATCTTACTAGGAAACATATTAAATTTTTGTTGTAACTCCTCCCATGTCATTAATCTGTTCAAGCCACGTAAGACACGAAGATCAACATGACATGAAATACATGAAGAGGCTTAAGAGTTTTAATAAAGGCTAAGGATAATGAAACAAGGTTAACAACATGAAATGAAATACATGAAAAGTCCTAAAAGCTTTAATAAAGACTAAGGGTAATGAAATAAGGATCAACTTGATCAACTTGAATTATTATATATATATTCCTGTTTGACATATGATTGTTAGGTTTTGTTTGCATTGTATTTTGTTTGTGTATAGGAAGCGCATGATATAATAAGTATGTCGGACTCTTGTAATGGACGTACATTCTGTGTTACTGGGTTTTCGAGCTCACGGTTACGTGTTCGTTTCAGATAATAAAAGGTCGTGGAGAGGACCATTACATAGCGATGATGATTAGATTCGGCTTTATATAACATTTCATTTATATTTCCGGACATATGATTTCATGTAACTTTAGACGATATAAATTGGATATTTCCTATTAGTGTCCTATGTTTCTGATATTTAAACCATTTGTAAATCTTGTCGTTTTGTTTCAAAGGAGTTTTGGAACGGCAGTAAGGTCACGTGTCTAGCAAGTATTTGAACGAAAATCTTGGGATGTTACAGATTCACTGAATGGAGTTCATCATGGCCGTAGGAGGCAACTAAATATCGCTATATATCGATCTAGTTGCTTCCTCTAGATGATCATCAAGAGGGGGCAACTAAAGTAAAGGGGATCATCGATCGAGGACATTCGTTATATCATATACAGTGAACATAGCTTGTGTGGATGAGCATGTTACGACTGATATGAATTCATCTGGCAGTCATGCAAAACTCCTATACATATATGAAGCTATTCTTTGAGCTCTGTATATGATGTCGTCGAGTGATTTGTTGTTTCTTTTCCTTGAGGCAGGGACTATTCTATTTAAATTGAATACAATTTTGTTCCAGAACCTTTCACAACATGCTTGTGATTTAACTAGCTACAGATACAGAGAATTATTATATATCAACGAGTAATTGTTTTGTGATGATCATGATAAATGGCAAATGTACTTCGGTTTTTGGTGGGATAGATGGAAAAGCTTGCACACGAAGAAACCAATCAGGATGATCATTTGAGATTGAAGACTCATACATAATTGGAACGAAATATAATCCACCTTTGTGCACAAAAGATAAAACTTCAGGGCCTCGAGGCCGAGGCACTAGTACTCCATACAAGAAGTTCAAGGGCATGTATTGGGATGCAAGCAAGAAATGCTTTCAGCGAGAGTTTCATTCGAAAATTAACTCAAGAATATTGGTTGGTTCTAGATTGTAATAAGTATTCTCGTGATCAGGGCCACGGAAGCACTAGTTGATGAACCGATGGAAGGTCTCGTCGTCTTTGTACTTGATATATATCTTCTTTTAAACCATGGAAGCATGCAAGAACACTGAACAAACAACTTCTTAATATAACTGGTTTTGTGCAGAAGCATGTGCAAAACATATACTCGGTCGGCCCATAATAAATGTCTCAAATTAATCGAGATTTTATTTTTATGTTGAGTTTTTATGGAATTTGATAAAAAAAAAATTTCTTTTTTCTTTTTGTGATAATGGGTTTTGCTATAGCATTTATGAGAGAAAGATAATACGTGTATTATAATTGAGTTTGATTGATTTTGTATTTTTTTTAGACAAAAACTTTTCAAAAACAATAATGTTAGAATTATTATGACATATTCAAAAAAAAAATTTTATATTTATTTTAAAACGGAGGGAATATATCTCTTATTTTGCCCAGGGTATTCCGGACAATAGCATATAGCTCCTCCGAGTTCAAGTAGGATACCTTTTGACGTTCAGAAACAGACTGATCAAGGTCCTTTAGATGAGCATTTTTCCTCGAAAGAATTATTTAGAGGTTAATGAGAAAAGCAGTGCTCAAGTCCAAATATGATACGGGATATATTGGAGGTTTCCTAACAAGAGCGAATCCCTGAGTCCTAACAATAACGTTCTATTCTGACAGGATGGAACAATTTAGATGAATTAGAACATAAATTTCATACCAATCTCCACACAGACAAGCCAAAAGTTGATACTGCCCGGGGTTAAACGAAATACTTTTAGGTGTTTATTGATGGTAATAAAAAAGAGCTGGTTATGAAATTCGAAAACCATTCTAGTGTTTGATTAAAAAACAACTGATTGTAACTTAAATTAATTAAAATCAGATTTCACGTTAAGAGACAAGCTATGGACCGCACCAAAAGAAGAAAAACAAATTATTTTCATTTTTTGTCCTTTTCTTTTACCTATTTCAAATTTTCTCTATTTTCTCTTTCTTTAAAAGCCCTAACCTTTTTTTCTTTTTGTCGCAGCCCATTAACAACTGCTGCTTCACAGGACCCAAATTGTGACCGTAGATTGTGGGACTGAGAGGATCTCATGCGATCTCCATCACTGTTTCGATGTCCAATCAATATAGCTGTTGTCCAGTCAATGATAATTGGAGAGAGAGTATGAGATAACCACAAAACAGTGTTACATAGGGAGGGGAGTCTAGCGCAAAATACTGAAATACTCCGTATATGGACATTGACGATGAAGAAGTCCCAAGTCAAAGACGGGCTGCGCTGCTGATGCGAACAATGACATACTCAGCTCTGGTAACTTCCTCGTCATCTTTCTATTGGGCAACTTAGGATGAGAAACAAGAGCAGCTTTGTTTTTGTTTTTTTTTTTTTTAATCTTTATTAAAAATAAAAACTTATTCTTAATTTAATCATTTTTATTTTGGATTTATTCATTTTCGAAAATAAGATTGAAGTAGATTTTCCAACTTTATCTATAAATGAAAAACATATAATAATGCAAATACTGTCTTCGTTTCATAGTAAATACTCCCTCATTTCATTCAAAGTGTAGCGGTTTGATCTGATATAATAATTTATGTGTGTTTGAATTAATAAAAAATAATAATTTTATCCTTATAAGTATGTAAGGTAAAAGAGTGAGAAAAAGAAGAAAAAATATATAATGATGGATGGATTGATGTGATATAAATTAGAGATACTTGATATTTTTGTATAAAAAATTGATAAATAAGAAAATTTCGTAATGTAATGGGACGATTTCAACAAAAATGTTGCAATTGGAGTGGAGTGAGACGGAGAGAGTACAATAATAGATCGATATAATATATTATTTATGTTGAATTTTAATGAAATATAATGAAAAAAAATTATTTTTTTGTGATAATAAATTTTAATATAGTAATTGTAAGAAAAGATGATTAGGCAATGGTGGAGTGACAGTTGGGGTACAATCCGTGGGCGACCAAGGTTGAAACATTTATTAAGAACGGGGCATTAATAATATCATGAAGAAGATAAGATTAATAGTGAGATTATTAGAGATGTTATTCTTTTAAATAGGATATATTATAATTGAATTTGATTAATTTTATAAGATAAATTTTTTTTAAATAAAATAATTATTATAAAATATTAAAAAAAATATTGACTTAATTGTGGGACAAATGGAGGAGAACAGAGCGACTAGGAGCAGGACGTCGCTGCACCTGAAAATCATTGGATGAAATCCTTCATTTTAAAACTTTGATCTATGACTAATCTTTTCCACAATCAAATGAAATGACTTGACAATTAAAATAGCAGATGCGGTGCGACTGTGGCGTCTCAGCTTTAATAATGCCGATCTTGACTTATCAAAAAGGCTACACAAGGACGAAACAGTCATTTTAGGACCACATAACATAATAATATTTTTTTCGTTTTGAACTGAATATAATAATTTTAGAATATGGTATCTTTTTAATAGGATTGTAATTTTTTTCAAAATTTTTAAATGCACAAAAAAATAAAAAATGAACAGAACACCATGCTCCACGGCAGAGGATCCCACTCCTTTGCGTGCTACCCTTGTCGAATGGAAGAGTGGATTTTCTAATCCATTGGTCTAATAATAACACATGACTTCATGTGCGCCGAATCACGAGTACATCAAAATCAAACGAGAAGTTGCTAATCATAAAAAAATGTCGAAAAATTACATTTTAATTTTATATATGTATAATGACGATTAAATATAATTTTTTTATAAATTTATCGTGAAACATCGATAGTTGTGTAAGTTACATACTTTAACTTAATATATGTTTTGTAACGATCAGAAATGATTTGATATAAATATAAAATTTATATTAATATATATATAATAATATAAAAAATATATATATTATAATAATTATGAGAAGAAAGAAATAGCTAATTCGATTTTGATAGTGAAACTAAGTAATGCTGTTTTCTTAGGGAAGAAAAAAAGACTACAGAAAGACGAAACTCGTAACATGAGAGGGTGCATGGTGATGCCTTTAACAAAATAAATTTACTCTTTTCGTCCCATAAAAAATATAACAATAAATAATATCTCATTATCGATAATATGTTTTTATACGTTATTTTTCATTACTAAATAATATAGTATAAATTTTATCTTGATACATGATTATAATAGATAATTAAAATTATGTTTGATATTTCACGATAATTTAATAAAAAAATATTGTTTGTTTGTTTCAAGAATCACTCATAACACAATCAATTCTATTATCTATGTGATAAATATTGTGTTTTTAATGGGACAAATTGGGTATTAATTGAGGATCACATCTCATGATCAACAAATTGAATTCCACGCAAGTGTCCAAATTCACAAAACAATCGAGTTGACCAGATATATAAATCATCAGAAAACAAACCAGAGCATCTCAGTTTGCAAGAAACAATGGCATCTCAAACAAAACCACATAGAGCAATCATCTTCCCTTTCATGGCACAAGGCCATACTCTTCCCTTACTAGACTTAGCAAAAACTCTGTCACGACGCGGCATTCTTGTAACCATCGTCACAACGCCAGCAAACGCTGCTCGTATCGTCCTAACCGTGGCTCATTATCCCAACATCACGATCCAAGTGATCCCGTTCCCTCGAGTTGACGGAACACCTCAGGGTTGTGAGAACACTGATCAGTTCATCTCCAAGGATCAGTTCCCTCCTTTCTTGAGAGCCACGTTGGAGCTCAAGAACCCGTTCGAGAGTTTCCTGAGGGACATTGTCGAAGCTGGAAGTCCGCCTATTTGCGTGATCACAGATATGTTTCTTGGATGGGCAGTGGCCGTATGCGAATCGCTGTCTGTTCCCGGTCTCGTCTTCCATGGTATGAGCATTTTGCCGTCTGCCATTGCCAGGATGGGGTTTTTGCAGGGTGAGATGATCAAGTCTGCTTCAGAAACCGAGATCGTAACTCTTCCTGGATTGGAAGCGCCCTTTCCTTTAGCCCGTTCTGATTTCCATGAGGTGATCATTGATAATAATCCGATCATTGAGTTCCTGATTGAGATCGGAGATGTTGGCCGTAGCTGTTCGGGTTACTTGATCAACAGTTTTGAGGAGCTGGATGGTGGCTATCTTGGCCTTCTCAAGTCGACGTATCCAGGGGACGATACCAGAGTGTGGTGCGTTGGGCCTCTTTTTCTGTATGATGATGTTCTTTATGGAACAGAACACGAGTTCCCTAAAGTTCGCAGTAAACGAGAGTCTTTGACAACGGATGCATTAGAGCATGAGCATGTTCAAGAATCAGAAGTCGAGGCCCCTGAGTACATAAAATGGCTTGATCGATTCGACAAACCTGATAGCGTGATATACGTCTCATTCGGGACTCAGGCCTATATGTCTGATGATCGGATGGATGAGGTAGCGCTGGGGCTCGCAATGGCAGACCATCCTTTTCTCTGGGTCGTGAAATCCGATACTTGGAGGCCACCGACTGGATGGGAGGAGTTTTTTGAAGGGAAGGGATTGGTGGTAAGGGAATGGGTGGAGCAGAGGAGGATATTGGCTCATCCTGCTATCGGTGGGTTCTTCAGTCATTGTGGATGGAACTCGACATTGGAGAGCTTGACAGCAGGCGTACCACTACTATGTTGGCCGATGGGAGCCGAACAACCTCTGAATATGAAGTTGGTCGTGAATGTATTGGAGGCTGGAGTAAGCATATATGCAGGAAAAGATCACGGAGAAATAGTTGCAAGTGCCGATATCTGTGACGGGATAAAGGAGTTGATGGGAGAAGAGAGGGGAAAACTGGTAAAAGAGCGGGCAAGAGAGATCAGTAGAATGGCGAGGCGAGCTGTACAGGAAGACGGTTCCTCATCGAAGAACTTGGATCTGTTTATCAAGTGCTTGACAGATTCTGGAACAAACGGCCAGATGCACAGCTCCGAGTACATACTCCAGAAATGAGAGTTGGTTTCTATCCTTTGTTTACTGACTGGGTGTGATTGTTATGCGATTCGAGCTTCTCGTGCTTGTACTTCGTATTTGTTCATCAATAACAAAAGAAGCAGTATATTGATTCGGAGTCCGGCCAAATATGCTCCTCGGCAATTTCCATAGCTTGAGCATGAACCTGTAAAATGTATTACTCTCGTTAGACACAAATGTGGCGCTTTCTGTAATAGTTAAGCAAGATGAACCATGATGTATATAGCCAAAACGTGATCGTTTTGGCTATATACATCACACATGATATAGATAAGGAACAAACAAGGCAAAACGATCCACAAGCGAAGCATACTTCGTCAAACGTTAACTACGTAACAACTGAAAGCCACGTACTTGCAAAATTATAGGTGCACTTGCCTGTGCTTTCACCTTTTAAGAATGTATCTAGTCAGAGAACTGCTCCCTCTATGATCACCCAATGCCGGTGATTTTCTTTGGAAATCCGACAACAGCTCCCCGATTACTCAACAATCATCCGTGATCACACAAATTTCGTACAATCATATCCGCCGAATACATTGAGAGGATCAATTTCATTTTCCAACCCTGAACACACTGCAGGAAAGAAACATAAAAGCATCACCTGAATCATAGACCATACAACAGCAAAGGGACAAGAAAATATTACCATCCCTTTTAAGACCGAAACTTTTACCATTCCCTGCATGAGCAAGAGGAAACTAATGGCAAAAACCGAGGAGGAGAAGGATAGGGTTAGGAAGCACATGTGAATAACTTTGAGTCCCTGCGACCGGCTCAGACAGGCAGGAAACCAAAATCGATGATAGTATGATCAGCGAGGGGCGAACCTGTAGTGGAACCACAATAAGAGTACAAGTTGATGTTGCATTCAACTTCGAGCCAATAAGGTAGGGGTCCGTATTGAACAGATAACAACAATCGACGAAGTGAAATATTCTTCAACCACGCTCAACTCTCTATTGATAGAATAAACATACATGACACCTGGGATCTGTAGTTAACACTATTTTGTATTTCCAGTGTTACAGATTTGAGAAGTGAAGGAAATTGAACTCCCTCATCTATAATCAGCACTTCAATGATGAGATTACTTCAGCCAGGGGAAAGAATCCACGGTATGACTGCCCGGAAGAACTACTATAACTCAATGAGCATCATCTTATTAATTCCAATGGTAAGCCGTCTCAGGGTTCTATCGCCAGTTTGATAATGTCACACAATTTTAGTGTGATTTGCTCAATATCTCATCAGCAATGGAAAATGTTGGAGTTATGTCAACTGGCACCTACAAGAGAACAAGGGCAGAACAAACAGGAAAAAAAAAAGATTAATATGACTAAAGGATACAACAGACATCGTGGAATCACATAGTACATGAGAAGTTCAAGCAACACTTTCCATGGTTCCCGAATAGCTTTCAATGAACTCATTGAGCCATTGACACTTGAAACCAACTATGCGTTTAAGCATGACAAAAGAAATTTCAAAAAAACTATGGGGCATATTATACTTTTACCTGAATAGCTCCTAGTTTGTTCAATGCTGCTTCTAGCGGATGGGATAATGTGCAATACTTCTCAAGAAGCTCAGCTGCAGCACCTTTGTCCCCCGTTGCCTGGATAGTAAGTATTTTCCTACTCAGGCCTTCAACCGCAGCTTCGACCTTCAGGACGAGAGAGTTTGAGTCTTTTGGATCACTGCATCCTTCGTTTCGGATGGTTGTCGAATGCAAGGAAGTGGCAGGAAATGAATATTAAGGTCTTACCTTGTCAAAATCAACGGAAAATGTCCCATCCTGGTGCAAGACAAAGGCTCCTTTCTCAAACAGCCAGTTGAACTGCAATGCCTGACCCTTGCTGCAAAGAATAATCAACAAACAGTAAGTTCAAAAAAGCAACATCACCTAATATGTCCCTCATTTCATGTTATTTGCTTCCAGAATTTGTTGTGGGCTTTACAAGTTCATAAAAATGTGAGGCGCAAGATAAGTCGATATATTATTTACGGTATCTCCGCCAGCAATTCCGCATAGCATTGCTGATGGACATCAAACCACCTTTTGTCGTGCATGATACTGAAAGCATACTGCAGTCAAATTATCTTCCAAGCTTAAGTACCGCATTTGCAAGAATTAATGATGAGAAGGCTACTGTCATGCAATAGTAGAAGAAAACACAGGCCAAAATGTAACACTTTTGTGAATATGATGCCACAAACGAGTATAAAAATGTCAAGGCTATGCCATGAGACCATAGAAATGAGTATTGAAGTCTGGTTTCCATTAATAATTCATAATTCCAAAGAAAATGACACATTCTGCAGAGAAAAACTTCATTAGTAGCTCACCCATGGGATTCCTCCAAGCCAAATCGTACAGAGCGGAAACATCCAGCAAGGTATGACACATACATCAACTTCAATAAACTCCTAGAAATCAAATCCTGGCTCCGATAGAATAAACAAAAGAGAAAGAATAAGGAAAGATCCGTTAGTGAATAACTTTGGAGTCAGATGCAGAAACACAAACTCTTAAAAATCCTGCTTCTATAAGATAATACATAAATATTGAGGCAAGACATAATTCTCAGCAATTGCCATACCTTAGACATGAGAAATCTCAGCGCCCAGAGGCCAACAATGTCAGCCTTCGCTTCTTCTAAAGCAGAATGTAGTTCTTTCAGCTCCTGTACATGAAACACAGAAACAATTAGACAATCGTCATTGTCCAACCTGGAGAAAGTAACCATTACTAATACATTTGTAGGATGCATAGAAATGTGAAAGCTGGCATGCTAATAATTTCTATCAACAGCCATGCATATTGGTATGGCATTCCAAAGTGCTTGGAAAGAGACCACCATAACGAACAAGACTAAGAAAATGAAGATCAACCAGACAAGTTTTCCTCATTAGTCATTACCGTCTTCTAATCAGTAACAATGTTTTCCAACAACTAAATGATAAGAAAAGCAAAAGTTAAGATCCATGCGTACCATCATTACAAAAGGAGCTCTATTGTATAGCAGGCATTTTATACTTGTGATTTTCAAGTTCAAAGCTAAAAATAAAAGCTTTCGAGTTCAACCAAAAATAAAAGCTCAACCCGTCATTGCTCCAAAAATAATTTCTCCCCAATAATGGATCCATGACTCAGCAATTTGGTGGGATTCAGAGAAGCATATAATTTAATAAATGAACACCAAAAGGAAAAAAGAAAACCTAGGTGAGTATGCTTTCAAGAGATGGGGTGGTACGTTTCTTGATGGGTCGATTTCATTTAAGAAAACATTCAAACCAATTTACTGGTTCCAATTTACTAACCAGTCTCACGGTAGATTCTTGACCATTTGGGAGAACAATAGAGTGAGGACCAATCCCATGGCAACACTCATGGCAAATTATGTGCGTGAAGAAAGCCTCAAAATCTACATACTCCCTTTGCTCCTTTGATATACATGCATCAGCAATAGGCAGGAGAATAAGCTTGAATCTGTTAAAGATAGTTGATAGAACGTTCATTACAACTTTGTAACAGTGAAAAAAAAAGGCGCAAGATTAAAAGAAGCTGGCTTAAAGTTGATCTGTAATCACAGAATTGACACACTGGTAAGCTTACTTTGCCTCCGATATGTTTTTAAGGATAACCATAGAAGTTCCACGGTCCTTTACAATCCGTTCATCATTTGGCAAATTAAATGCCGCAGTTTGAGGACCGCTCACATCCTGATAGCAAATAAATTCATTAGATGCGGGTTAGAAATTTGACATGAATGTAAGAGAAGAACCTGGATAAAGTTGTGAAGAACAAGACCCACAAAAATGCTTATCGGTATCACTTACGAGGACAAAAGAAAACCACTCAGAATCACTTACAAGACTCACAAAAATCCTTATTTTAGTTTTCGATACTCAAACTTAGTATAATTCAGAAATAGTAGAAACTTACTACATGAGCAAAAAAGTAAACCCCCCCCCCCAAAAAAAACAAAAAAATAATAAAATAAATAATGCTATAATGTAATGGAGACAATCAAACAGTATGAGAGTGGGCATATGTTGTCACTGCATATGCAACTATTTCACTAATCTCTGGTTTTTTTTTTTACACCATTTACTAATCTCTGTTTCATTTTCAGTCTATCCTAAAGAACAGAAGAAAGATAGTGTAATACTCCACACACGATGGCTTTTAAAGCACATGATAGACCACATTTGGGAAGGCATCCCCTATGGGCAGTTGTCACATCACCCAACAATAAGTTACGAAGCATAAATTGAGATTGGAGTACATGAACTTGCTCGTATTTCAACTAAGGAGTGCTAACAACAAAAATGATAAAGGACTAGAATGGCCTACCCCAGCATTGTAGATAAGATTTATAACACGAATAGGAGCCGATGTCACACTCTTTGACTTGTACCCATCATCCATCGGAAGATTCTGTTCCAAATTCTAAATGAAGACAGCCAAGCCAGTTAGATGCAAAGGGGGCAAAAAAGAAAAAAGAAAAAAAAGGCAGTTCAGCTTTAAATGGAAATTCAGAAGACAAAGCACCAGCAAGTTATCCCCGAATAATTTGATTTTAGCCGTGGCATTGTCATCCCGAACACCAATAAAAGCTTCAAATGTTGCCTAGCAAACAGAAAAACCATCAAAAGGTTGAGTAAACTGTAAAACTTCTTTATGTTCATGCAGAAAACTAGCTCAAATCATCTTTTCCAAGTAATATGTGTGAGAGTTTCCTTCTAACAAATTACAATGATCATAATGAAACCAAAAATCAAACTATGAGATAAATACATAACAAAATCATACATTCCAACAATGAGTGAAGAATATAACGAAATCAAACAACGAACATAAGGAGATCTCCAAAGGTAAAGTCTCACCTTGTACCCAAAAAGCGTATCTTCATAAGTTTCATAAGGCCCAATTGTAACATCCAACTTAGAATCCTTAACAATGAAAAGATCACGATAAGTTTAGAGACAGTAAATCCAATTGATAGTTCAGAGTTGATGGCACCTAATTCATAGCCAATCCTTTTGGCGTATATTTATCTCACATCCAACTACTGGTGACCTTGACATGCAACTAAAATTGAGAAAGCCACAAAAAGCAAAGCGCTTGCAGGAGCCATTTGCGGATTTAAAAAAGAGGGCAAGAATTAACAGAACACTGACCAACTGCATCCAGGCTAAATCAGACTCATAATAGTCATTCGAGAGAAAGGCATCTGCTTTACTGTGTAATAACCTCTTCAAGCTACACGAGGAAAAGCCATCATGAGCTAACAAACCCAGCCATTGTAAATATAATAATCAACGAAAAGTTGAGCAATCAGCAGATATTTCACCTAAGGGAGCTGGTCAGGTCCCCTGCCTTGTGCAGCAGGTCAGCCACTTTGTCAAGGGAAGATTTATACTCTTGGGCATAAGGAACAGAATAAAGCTCATCGGTACCCAACGTATTATCTGTCTTGCTATCCAGGGCAACTTCACTACGTCTCTTGATAACACTAAAAAATCCAATAGCATCTTGTCTTTCGTCATCAGGTAGACTGTCTTTCCATAACTCAAATTCCTATGAAGAGAAAATAAAGGCAGGTCACAGGCATTAATTGGACAGGAGAAGTAGTTTGCATGTAGAAGCTGTCATGCGACAAACACCGAGTTCCAGAAGCAGGAGATTATGATGAATGTGTAAACCCCATATCAAATACCTTTTTATCCATATCTTGAGGATAAAAATTCGCACCAGCTGGTTTAATCAAGGGAAATGCTGACTTATATTCAAGACCCTTCCAGCCAGATATCCTCTTGGTAGCTTCAGGAAGTAACTTAACCGCAGAATCATTTGTCGTCAAAAATGCCTTGTTTTTGTCCAGGCAAGACCTATCAACAAACCAAAACTTTAAGGCATTTGCACCACACTGAGCCAATTGATGGAGAAGGGGTAGTAAAACAGAGTACTGGAATCATACTCTGAGCATTGCATGGGCTACACTCCTTAAGCGAGAGAGGTGAGGTAAGGTTATTCGTCATCCATGAAATATTACTGTTTCTCGATGCATACAAGGCTGATCTCTAGAGGAAGTTTTCCTGTCTTAAATCAGGTCGTTTACTGCTCTAAAAACTGGGTGGCTTGACTAGCCAGCATTTTGAACAAATTTTCTAAACAACTAATCCTTTTAAAATCAAAAATTTGAAAGTGATCTGTAATTACAAAAAAAGAAAATAAAAAGAGTAAAATCACAACTCAAAACAAGTTCACCAACAATATAGGATGAACTAAACTGTCTTTGAGTAAATTGCACCAAACTATTGTTTGAATTAAAGTGACTGACCATGGACCCTTGTTAATTTTATAGTACATCCATTTAAGCTTGCTCAATTCAGAACCATTGGCGTGCTTCTTCAACCAATCTCTCAAATCCGGGTTGCTGTGCCAAAGCTGAATTATCAAGAACAAGATGCAGTTAAGTAGAGCAAACCAATGAGGTTAAGCATTTATGAAGGTCAAAAGCAAATATGTGAAGCAGGATTACTATTGGTATCCTATCTCTGAAGAACAGGGTTGCAAAGTGGAAAATTCGATAGTTGGCATTCCAACACTTTGTTAAGCAGAAGCCGTAGCCATGCTCAAGCATGAACCATTCATTTTTCAAAGTTCTACAATTCCAGTCGGGGGGGGGGGGGGGGGGGACCCTGACCATTTTCTCACCCATCAACCTAAGATAAATCAACAAATATATTCGTCGTCCCTTTCAACCATAAATTAAACCTCCATAACTATAATAATAGGTGCCAGCAACACTTGACTATCCATTGTACAACTCAAATGTTCAAATTTTATGGAACAGAAATGTGATCAGGTAGAAGAGATAATTTTACTTATCCACCAATTGAACAAAAACAACAATATAAAAATGAAAACTAGTCACAAGTTAGCTTACTGGACCAAGTCGCCAAACTAAAATCCGATTAGACACAAGAGAACCAAATGAAGCAGTCTGCCAAGGACGTTACATGATTATAACCTGATGGTGGAAGATGTCATCAATAACTGTTCCAGCTTTTACAATTGACTCAAGAGCCTCCTTGTCACCATCCGTGAGTCCTGTCAACTGCACCAGTAGAGGAAAATTCAAGGCTTGTCACAGAGATGAAGCACTGATGACTATCTAGCAAGTCAAATTTTCTACAACTTTCATGGCACTCCATCCTGCCAATGTGGTAACTAAAGAAAGAGTATAGGAATGACAGAAATTGAATTATTCACATCCTTATTTAGATAAGGAGAATTCCCTACAGACTACTAGTAAGACAACAACAGGGCATCATGAAGATATGAACAGAAAATGGAAATGGACTCGAGTTCTGCCACGTTTTCTCAAGTAGCTTACTTGGAATTGACAATCATTGTTCAAGAATCCACACAAACCTCAATTTGAGGAATATGAATGCAAACAAGCAAAATGAATGTCTCTTGATAACAAACATGCAGTAGATAAAAAAAAGAATTCAGCACCTCTGCATCAAGTGAAATAGGAGCATAGCGACTCAGTTGCTTCTGAAGAGATAAACTTCGTTCCTCGGTGCTCTCCTTGTACCTTCAGTGTCAAACAAACATGATGTATATAGCAGAAGGTAATCGCATAGCCCATCAATTCAAGCCAGGAGAGACGAGAACGATTGACATATGTGATACATTACTGTAAAGGCTATCAAAACACCTACGTCACAAATCAATGAGACGTGAAACAGACAACCAGCTAGTGACGGGAAAACAGTAAATTCATGGAACAAAATTTTCTATCTTCCACAATACAAAATGAACCGGCCTTGAGATGAAGAAGTAATCGTTCTAAGAGTGATACTTTCTCATCCAATAACACCTAAGCAAATGAAAGATGATGCCTACAAGTTCATGAACTATGATCTGACCACAAGCACACTTTCTCTAGCAGTTAGCGCTGACATAGCAGCACAGAGAGCTTGCATCATCTTCACATCTATTTTCAAATTAATACATTTATGTGGCAATAGTGGAATTCTAGAAAAGATTCTTTGGGGAATTTCCAGAATGTCATTTCATATATGAGCATTGGGCAATTTTCCAGGTAATTAAACAAGTCCAAGTACCTTTTTGCTATAATGTCAAACAATTGATGATAGGGTCCATTCATATTGTAAGGAACATATGCAGGATCTTCGTTATAAAGAATGCTTTTGTAATCTTCGAAGTGAACATACTTAACAGCTGAAACCTCTGTTTCCTACAAAAAAAAATTCAAAAGCACGTTAGCATTTAAACACCCATGTGAAAAAGGGGCTTGTTTGCATTTAGAGCATAAATTCCTGAAAATTTCAGGGAACTAAAAGGGGCTTGTTTTGTCCTGATCATAGAATAAAAGCTCCTACCTGAAGAACAAAGGCCTCTAAAGGAATAGGATCCAGAGTTGTGACTAGGCACACATCGTTGAACTCATTATTGACAAATGTCCCATCATTTGTTACCCTGCGAGAAGGGGATATTAAAGAAAGTTCAGCAATAAATGAATTGCAGTAATCTAAGCAGCTGCCTACTTATAACAAATCATGAACAGTTTGTCCATACAAACCATTCTTCCAGGTAGACAAACAGAAATTCAAAAGCATCCTTTGGGAGAACGATACCCAGCTCTTCTTGAAGCTCCCTCCTGGAAGAATAGCATAAAAAAGTAAGCCGACGAATTATCACCAAAGTTGTTAAGGTAGCAGTAGCATTAAAAGCGCTATCTGCGCACCTAAACACTAATATCACCCCCACTACGATTAAATGACCAAGCAAATCACTAAAACATTGAGCAGAGCACACATTTCTCAATGGGCAAGAAAATGAGTGCACTATTTGATGGTGCACAAGTACAGAGTTGAAATAAGATCAACAAATGGACCTGTTACCTGGCTGTTACAAGGGATGAGTCGCCGGCGGATATGTGGCCCGCACTAGAAATATCCCATTGCCCCGGCCACGAATCCTTGCAGTCAGCACGTCGTTGAAGCAGCAGCTCCTGTGTACTTTCAGAATATATCCAGACGTGAACCGATTTGTGATAGTCTCCATCTCTGTGTACCTCTTTCCTGACAAGTACCCAAAATTACTACGTTCAGAATAGTAACTATCAATGATCATGTCAGCAAGGACAACTTCAGTTTCCTGTGCTACACTAAAATTCACGATTTGACTTGACATACATTTTATGGAGCAAACATACGCTAATATGAGAACGGTACATGGTAGTTCGTTGAACCGATAATGATATTCTCTCAGGCGATAATCCCATGTTTTAGAACTTCTAATGTTCATTCAACACTTCTGTCCCCACTTGATGCAATTGTTCTCTTGAGGGTCAGGGTAAGGTATTGATCCTATAATCATTTCTCTGGTCACCACTGTACATTCCACACATCCAATCCAACACTAGCTGTGTGGATCGTCGGTTTTCCTAACGATACTGAATCTACTAATCTTGTGTCAAGACAAAACCAGTTGTTCCTCGATCTAGTCCGCGAGTTTAGTATCGTGTCACGGCACTTACCTAATGTCGATAGACAAGTCAATTCACATCGCTATCAATATAGAGTAGTTCATATACAGTAGCATTTTCCATCGCGATAATCAAGGGCTTAGATATCGAACTACGCAGAGTAGTAGGGCAAACCTTGGTTTAGAAACTCCTGTTTTCTGACCAGATTTGTCGAGGACGTCGAGATATTCCTCGGATTGATGATTTTCGGCCATGGCGGCGGCGACGGCGAAGAACAGGCGATTGCGTATCCCGCTTCTACTTTTCCTTACCAACTCAAATTGATATGGGAATATTATTCTGGAAAATGTTTTGACGAATGCGATAGTAGTTTTTACCACTGAAATCAACGACGTATGAGAGTCGAATAAAATGATTTGAAAATCGACCTCTGCCTGTTGACAAAGGTTATGCTTCATAACTCGGGACTCTCCAGAGAATATTTGTTTTATTTAAGACTCGTTTGATGCGTAAATGAATTAATATATAGAAATGTTCAATTCTATTATTATCAAATATCATTTGATACATGAGATTATGTCATCTTATTATATGATTAGTCTAATTAGTTCGACTTTAAGTGCATGCAATAACCAGCACAAAAACGACCAACATGGTACACCACTCGTGACAGTAGAATATCCGTGTTCATGACAGACGACGGCAGGGATTTGAGTAGACAACAACTCAGTTATATCTGCTTTAGATTATGATCTATGAAGAATTAGAACATGGCATTCCAGCATGAATGCCGCAATCTCACGGAACAGTAGCACCATCGTGCCTCTGCGACCACCTTGCCACATCAACCATAAACATAAATATAGATAATGATACAGAACATACAGGATGATCACTGTAACAAATAACAGAGGCCAAGAACATGTTTGCAAAGAAAAAATCTTGTATGACCTGCAAAGTTCATATTATCAACACATCTGTTAAAATTTATAGACAAAGAGCGAGACAGTTTACTCTCAATAATAAAAAGACCTCCTAGAGATTCATCCATAAGGATGAACGGCTTTTCCACACCAAAAACATTAAAAAGGTTGATCAAACTCAAAAGGTATCCCATGATTTCACTCCAAAATGAGAGATCAAGCTGATTCAATAATCACACATTTGCCAATACTATCTCCATCCCGGGTTTGTTAGTTGATGAATACTATCCGGCATCTGAGAGATAAAGATGTAACAGTTCCCTTCATAAATTTTATTCGGCTATTCATTATATATGTATATTTTATTTTCAATATATATTTTAAAAAAATTGA
This sequence comes from Drosera capensis, assembly GCA_001925005.1. NCBI lineage: Eukaryota > Viridiplantae > Streptophyta > Magnoliopsida > Caryophyllales > Droseraceae > Drosera > Drosera capensis. The sequence continues at coordinate 45,204 of LIEC01009506.1, read as the reverse complement.
AATTTTTTTTCCCGGGATATTACAATAGAAAAAAATGGTTTTATGAATAACCACAAATAATCTTATTTTTAGTTACATCATTGATTTTAAAATTAAGGATTGAGATTAAAATTAATTAATCCCTTCTCAGTTAATGTAAATATCTGTTTTTAATTTTAATCGTTGATTTTCAAATCTAAAGGATTAGTCTCAAATAAGTTTTTTTCACTACACACGAATCCATTAATCTCATACTACTATTCTCTCCGTTTAGAAATAAAGATAATTTTTTTTGTCGTCTCGTTTTTTATTAACTCAACTCTTATTTATTACAATAAAATAAAATAACTCTATAACAAAAAAGTTGTCATAATTATTTTTGAATTCTTTATCAAAATTATTGATATCGTTAAATAACTGATAGCATCACATAAAACACTTTACATAATGATTAAAATGATTTCTCGAATATATTTATGCATTTGAATACTTGAATTCTTCTTGATAATATGATAAATTTAGATATCTACATTAAGAAAATTACAGTGATAGATATTGTTTTCACGATCGTGTAATTGTGTCCCTAAAATTATCGTTACCCGATAACGTTGATTAATTAAAAACGATTTCTAATTATTATACGTACATGCGAAACCATTGTTGCACGTAAAGTTGTAAACCAATCGCTTCGCAGAAACAAGCACACATCGGAAAAAGTCAGAATTTCCACCTGTTCTCCATCGATCCTCAAAACCAAATCAAGGTTCGATCCCAATCTCGAATCAATCAATTCATCCCGCCAATTTCATCTCCTCCAATTTACTCAATCAATCTCTCGCATAACCATCTGCCCTTTTTTTCTATTTTTGTTGAAGGTTTCGTGGACTCAAAATCCTGGAAAAAGGTGAGCAATCGAGGAGGATTACAAGCGATGTGGGCGGCTTCTTGCTTGGCATCATGCTGCGCTTCCTGTGCCTGCAACGCTTGTACCACGGCCGTGTCGGGGATCAGTCGCCGGTCGGCGAGGATCGCGTACTGCGGCCTGTTTGCGTTGTCTTTGATCGTTGCGTGGGTTCTCCGTGAGGTCGCCGCTCCGCTGCTCGAGAAGATTCCTTGTAAGGGGTTTCTGCTGTTGAGAGTGCTGATATATTGGATGAATGTTGTTTTTGTTGTTTGTTGATGAGTATGTTTGGTTGGTTGTGGTGAAATGTGATCAGCGTCGTGGTTGTTGCGGCGTGATTGAATTCTAACCTGTTTAGAATAATGTTTTGTTAGTTAGGATGATTGAGTTAGACAGGAAAGTGATAGATTCTAGGGAAGATTGGTGTAAACACGCCTATGATTTTTTTGGTGATAGTTAGGCAAAAGTATGAATTTGATCATGCTGATCTACAAGCAGAACATCGAGAAACAATGCGTTCAAGGGGTTAAACCTTTTATATTCTGATATCTTATCTGTTCCTTATTGAAATCATTCATTGATATCGTCAAATTTCCAACATGTGCTCCCCCGAGCATCATGAGGACTTCCATAGCCAGAATTGCCAGCGCTACTTAACCTAACTCGATTTACTTGATCTCCTTTATGTTACATCAACTGCTATGTCACGGATTGTCTCCGAGGGATCATTTTTCTTCTTTCCGTGGTTCCTTAGTAGTTTCTCTGAGACAGTTTGCTATAGTCGTTTCTATTGGCTTAGTGAATATGCTTTGAGCTTTCATAGGGTGTCCATATTTGACTCATTGTTTTGGAAGTGGTTCGTCAGTAAGATTTATTCATATTTTCCTTAGTTAGCCGCGTGAGTTTACTTAAAAAATGGTATGTACACTCATGATATATGTTTTAGGGGGCAATGGATATCATCTGGGATTAAGGCTTGCGGATCTTGTTTCTTTTCATTGGCCATGCAGGGATCAACCATTTTCATGAAACTCCTAGCAAGGAGTGGTTTGAAACTGATGCAGTGCTACGAGTTAGCCTGGGAAACTTTTTGTTTTTCACCACTCTTGCTGTCCTGATGATTGGTGTGAAAAACCAAAGGGATCCTCGCGATAGCATCCACCATGGTGGATGGATGATGAAGATGATCTCGTGGTGCCTTGTTGTAGTGTTTATGTTCTTCCTTCCAAATGAAGCGATTTCGTTGTATGGTAAGAATTTTTGCATCTTGTCTTTTCTGATTTTCGAAATATAATAAGATCTGAGTTCAGTTCTTAATTTTATTAATACAAAAAATGTTTGGCTTCTTTGTCGGTTTTAAATTAGTGAACTTGTTATATGTGATTACTTTCTTCAGAACAATTTCATTTTGGAGGGAAAAAAACAAGTTAGATTTGTTTATTATTGCATCCCAAGTCCTAGGCCATTTGTATGAAACTCTACTTTGTTTGGTGTTTCATTGGTTAGTCATGAACATGTTGAATTTTCATTGCTAAGGATAGCTGTTACTAGAAGAAGACACCTGGAAACTGCTTTTATGGATAGCTATTTCCTTGGTTTCTCGTTATTGTGGGGTTAATATCTTAAGCTCAACGGATAAAGGGAAACCTTCAACAATTGATCAGTTCTTCACCTCTCTCTTTAAGCTTATTCATTGACGTCTATTATTGTCTTGCTGGGTTACTTACTCATGATTCCCATGTTCCACCAGAGACGTCCTCTAAGTTCGGCTCCGGATTGTTCCTGCTTATTCAAGTAGTTCTATTGCTGGATTTTGTTCATCGTTGGAATGATACATGGGTTGGATATGATGAGAAGTTTTGGTTAGTGCCCATCTCTGAAATAGATACTAACATCAACATTAAATGGAAGATAAAACTTCTCTCTTGTAGTGATGAATGCTCAATACGATTTTTGTTCTTTGGTCTTTATGTAGGTACATCGCTTTGTTTGTCATTTCACTAGTGTGCTACGTGGGAACATTTGCCTTCTCAGGACTTCTCTTTCACTGGTTTACGCCATCTGGAGAAGATTGTGGGCTTAATACCTTTTTCATCGTCATGTCGCTTATTTTTGCTTTTGTTTTTGCAATAGTGGCTCTTCACCCAGCGGTAAGTTTATTCATCATGTTGTTTTGAATCCTTTGCTTGTATCGTATGGATCATCATAACACAAAGGATGGATAGAATGAATATTTTTATCGGCAAAAACATAAGATGAAGACTGAGGATCTGGGCCATATGTAGTGCATCAAGGACGATTTGGAATGCGTTATTATGTTTGAAGAGGATATTAACTGGCACGAGAGAGTGTTTTGTCAAACTTCTCATCATTGGAAGGGCCTTCTCCTTAGTTTGAGAGCGAGAAGTCAGAGGTGGTTTTAGCTAGGTCTTATTTGCGATCGTCATTAGTTGGAATTGAACGAAATTTTAAGAAGCATGTGCTATGGTAACTTATGAGTTCAAAAGCCTTCTGAGGGTTTGTTTACTTGATCAAAAGGTTGTAAGAAGATGTCGGAGTCGGAAAGGTAGAGGAAGAGTACATTGGTTCCCGAGTGAAAGGATAAAGTGACATACAACGTTGCGCAAGATATTCAACTCAACATAACTTCCCCAATAGCAATGGCTCCCTCTTAAAGTGGGGTCTGGTAGAGGATGGATGTTCACAGCGCCACCTCACAAATCGATATGTTACGTCTTCGATAATGCATTACTTAAGCTGTATAGAGATTGAGCATGAGCTTGTGCTAGAAAATATGCGGAAAGAGGTCAATGAGGTGACACCCAACCAATTGCGTTCTTGAGTGAATATGAATACTCCATAGTGAAAGTTGTTTATGTATTGAGATTCTTGGGAAAGATGTATGAAACAGAAGTATTTGGCCTTGAGGTTTGGGAACTTTGAGAAAAGGCAAGGAAAAGAGGGTTATGAGATATTAGAGTTGTGCAGAATATATATGGCTATATGCCACTTCTCTGATAGTTGTATGCTGCAGAAACTGCCCCCCCCCCCCCCCCCCCCCCAAGTTTGCAGAAACTGAATTATGTTAATGGTCATTTGTTCAGTAAATATTTATTCCTTTCACTAGGCATACAGGTGATATTGTTTTAGTGGATGATATCAGATAACATGTTGATTGAGCTTTTTTGCTCTGTTAACCGTTTCTTGTAATGTAGGTTAACGGAAGCATCTTGCCTGCATCAGTTGTATCGTTGTACTGCATGTACCTGTGCTACACTGGACTTTCCAGTGAACCTAGGGACTACGAGTGCAATGGCCTTCACAAGCATTCCAAAGCTGTTTCCACTAGCACTCTCTCCTTTGGCTTGCTCACTACTATTCTATCTGTTGTGTACTCTGCTGTTCGTGCTGGTTCCTCTACAACCCTCTTATCTCCCCCAAGTTCACCTCGTGCAGGTTAGCATGGTGGGAAAGCATTTTGTTTTTTTTTTTTCCATTTGTTGGATAACAAATTATATTTTGTCCATTCATGTTCTCAAGGATCCATTTTGTTGGATATGGGTAATGTTCATGTTTCACGCTGTGATTGATTGTTTGAGATTACCTCTGAAATTCACACCTATGGATCCTAGCTTCCCAACAGCAGTTTAGTGTCAATGTAGGATAAGAAGGATGTGTGAGCAGATGATGATGGATTGCCGCTTCCTGTCAACATGTCCATGAATTGATTGTATAACTGAACATTGTTGATATCCTCTTTTTAGATTTAGAGCTACTTTCTTTAACGTCTTTTGATCCAGAGTTGCTATCATAGTCACCTCCATCAAAACTAGTATTAGCTAGGAAAAAGTTTGTGTTTTCCTTTCTTCTCTTCCTTTTTTCCTAAAGTAAACTCAGCGTTAGCCCGATCTGGATATTGATGCCCCAAGTGCTTTGGATGTTGTTTCTTGAAAGATCAGCGCTTCTAAAAAATGCTGTGATGTTTTTCTATCATTGAACATTGAGAGGATATTGTAAAGCTAATATAGTGCTCACTATTTGTGGCTTTTCTTTGGTGTTGAAGGTGGCGAAAAACCGTTGCTCCCACTTGATAAGTCAGATGGCGAGGAAAAGGAATTCAAGCCAGTCAGCTACTCATATTCCTTCTTCCACCTGATCTTCTCCCTGGCTAGCATGTACTCCGCGATGCTTCTAACCGGTTGGACCACCTCTGTGGTCGGAAGTGGCAAGCCGGTGGATGTCGGGTGGCCATCCGTGTGGGTCCGGATCATCACCGGATGGGCAACTGCAGCGTTGTACATATGGTCATTGATCGCCCCTATAATGTTCCCGGACAGGGAATTCTAGATCAGCTCAGCTACGGCATTATCAGGAGTCTTGTTGGCGATGCTTTGATTCAGTCACGTGATGAAGTTCATAAGTACCGACATAGATGCTTGATGTCTGTTGACTTGTGTTGGATGCTCGGTTTGAAGTGTGTAAAAGAAATGTTGATGTTGCGGGATGTAAACGACTAAGTGTCCGTTGTGGTTGCTGAATGTGATCTATGCACTTTAGCTGCTGATTGCATGTGAACGTCAGCATAACCCAAGATTATACCTCTGCTGCTCCCCTGCCTGTTCCATCCGCTGCAATTGCATGGCAAGATACATGTAACAGTCATGGTCTCAGAATCGGCCGATTCTTATCGGCTGATTCGTATGTTTGATTTAACCAACACCGAATGGGTGTCTAAACGTTGTTTCGACCATAACCTCTCTTAATCGAGAATGGTTTGAACGTAATTACAATGGAAAGGGCGAGGTTACAACTTACCTATACATGAAAAAGAAAGAAAAAAGAAGAAGAAAAAAAAGCATAAAATTTTATTGAATTATTCGACCGTGATTCATGATGCTTTCAAATTTTGAAAATATACCACTGGTTTCTTATCAATTTTTAAACGGTCAATCACTCAAAATTTTTCGGAGATTAAATGATATCTTTTCAAAACAAAAAGAAATGAAAGAAAACAAAAGGAAAACTCTAGTTCGGTTGCAGCTCTGCGTGCCCGCGGAGTAGTCGACGCGGAAGAGGATTCCTTCCTTCATCTACTAGGTTTCCTCCGTAACCTAATCCACTCGAAAATCGAATTTTTCCCCTTTCTTCGAAAATCCCAAATCGACGATGATGAATCTGACGGTGAAGACATTGAAAGGCAACCATTTCGAGATTAGGGTTCAGCCCTCCGACACAGTCAGTCTCCTCTCTCATTTTCCCCCATTTTCCATTGTTTGTTTGTTCGCTGTTTTTGGCGACTCTGGATTTCGATTTTTGTGGTACTTTGTGATTATGGATTTTGTTGTTGAATTTGCGCGGTGTTGCAGACTTTGTTTTGTGTGGATTGTGAGTGTAGATGTATTGGATGATGATCACTTGTATGAAACATGAAGCCTTTTTGTGTGCTACGGTGTAGTGTAGTTTAGTTGTTGGACCGAAGCTATGGATTGAAGGTTTGCCTCGTTCCGTTAGGACCGATTGAGGGATCGATTTGCGGATCTCTTTGCTCACTATAGGATGGGTTCGGGTGGGGTGGGATTTAGGATTATGGAATATATCGGTGAGTATGCTGTGAGTTTTTTACACGGTTCATTGATCGGTGACTACTTAGCTGATTAGTTGTTTAACAACCAGTTTGAGTATGATTTTGGAGATCAGACCAATTAGTTAATCTGTTAAGATTGGCCTTGAAGTAATCAGCAGGTGGTTGGCGGTTGGTGCTTGTGGATGTATAAAAGAGATCATTCAAATAACCGATGAATAACCCTATTTTCTTCCTGTAAAGAATTAATATGGGTTTCTGGTAACTTTTGTGTTTAAGTTGATGCTGATGCCTCATCTGTGTTTTCGTGTCAGTGTCTGCATTAGTTATTCCTAGTGTTCTATATCTGTTTACTGTTTGTTTCTTGGATGATTAGAAAGTACTGGTCAGGAAAATTCTGTTATCGTATCGATGCTATAAATAGTGCTTGTGATAATCAGTCTTCCCACTTCTGAGGTTGCCCCTTAGTTCATTTTAATATGGATGATTTGTGTTGGTGAATGCTATATAGATTAGTGCTCAGCTACCAAAACTAAAGAAGTACCAGATGATTTCATTTCACCAAGCATTTCTTTGAGACCTTGCATCATTGTAATTATGCTATAAAAGCTCGTTTAACGTTAAGGCCATATTTTTGCGTCTTGTCATTGTCATACTACTCAATCTTGCTCTCGCAAGGATTTTCCTTGCACGGCCTTTTTCATTTGTCTACATGCTAGTCATGGACGTCATAGTCTAATACGTCTGTTTCTATTTTTATGAAGATCATGGCAGTCAAGAAAAATATTGAAGATATGCAAGGCAAAGACAACTACCCCTGTGGGCAACAGTTACTGATTCATAATGGAAAGGTCTTGAAAGATGAAACAACATTGTTAGATAACAAGGTTACTGAAAATGGTTTCCTTGTTGTCATGCTCAGCAAGGTAAGCTGACCCTTCTAACTTCAAGTTTCAGTTCAAGCTCTCACTGACATTGTCTATACAACAACAAGAATGCTGAATTTTTTTTTTATCCCTTCTGTATCCAGTATTAAGATCTCAGGGTCTGAACTTTTTTTGTGATCTTAATTTATTCTGGTAGTTTTTCTCGAATAATTACTTCTGGTTACCAATTGATTTTGTCCTCAATGCTTAAGTTGGCATTTGCTTTCCGAATTCATGGTTGAATTTGTGATCAGATGCATTTTATTGTCATCGGGAATATGAAAATTTCACTGATAAAGAATGATAATCTTGTTTCTGTATCTCTCATGATCTACCCTAATGATAATCTTGTTTCTGTATCTCTCATGATCTACCCTATGCAGAACAAAAGTTCAGGATCCTCTGGAACGTCGGCTAACCAGGTATTCTAGTGTGACTTTGTTGTTGTCAAACTGAACATCTGTTTTGCGATCTAATTTGTTGGCATTGACATGGTCTACATTGCATGGCAGTCAGCATCTACTACTGCACCAGTTCCGAATCCTAGAGTTGTTCCCCCTCCAGAGACTCATGCGCATGAGCCGTGAGTTTCGCTTTGTCCACTTAGGCAGTTAGGCCTTTTTGGTTTGTAAGATGAGCTTATTTAGATCGCCATGATCCTATTTATTGCTTTTACAGCCGTATAAACATCTCAGAGACTCGCTTTCCAGGTACTATTTATCGCTTAAAAGCATGAGGTTTCATGCCAAGTGGCGGCGATTGTTTGGTTAAGGCAATAAATAGACTGCTAAAAAGGGAATATTGAAGTAGGAAGTTGACTTCAAGTCGAGGAATATGCCACGTTGGTCTGATTGGCTCTTTAATTAGTCCTGACTAGATTTAACTTTTAGTCATTGTGCTTGACCTCTCCTTAGCTGTGGGCGATAAGCTCTTGCTAGCCCTTACTGGTGTTGGGAGTTGAGATTTTGATATTACCAGTTTAAAAGTTTTCTAATTTGTCAGACTAATATGTTTTACAGTGTCTCTGCTGATACCTATGGTCAAGCTGCTTCAAGTTTAGTGATTGGCAGTAACCTTGAACACACTGTTCAGCAACTATTGGATATGGGTGGTGGCAGTTGGGATAGGGAAACAGTTGTTCGTGCACTTCAGGCAGCTTACAACAATCCGGAGCGAGCTGTGGATTATTTGTATTCTGTACGCCCTTGATTTGTCGATGTTGTTTTTCTGTTTTTATTGTGAACTTAACGACTTATCCCTCGTATTTCAGGGAATTCCGCCTACAACTGAAGTTGCTGAGTCGGTGCCTCAGTTTCCTACAACAAGGTCGAACTCTGTCAATGAAGCAGGCACCGGCGCTTCTACACCTGCTTCTGGGGCACCTAATTCTTCTCCTTTCAATATGTTTCCTCAGGTAACTGGCAGTTCTGTTGTCAATAAATGCTTATGAGCCTGTTACATTGTCTCTGCTGCTTCTCAGGAAAATCTTTCTGATGCTGCTGGGGATGGATACGGTTCCCTTGATTTTCTTAGGAATAATGAACAGGTAGACTTCTAGTTGGGGTAGCAGCTATCTTGCTACCATAGTCAATTCGATGTGCATGTATGCCTTGGTTCCTTTTGGAACTGGATATAGAATGCTTCGTCTTTTCGTCAATATCCACTTCTCATGTTTTTAAGATCATCTTGTTGGTTTATGAGAACTTTCTGCTACCATTTGATTGAATACCCACTTATCCCATTGGATTGAATACCCACTTATCCTTTCTTTGATAATATTTTTTTGTTCATTTGTTTGTTCATTTTCAGTTCCAGGCTATAAGGACCATGGTGCAAACCAATCCCCAAATTTTACAGGTTTTTGTCTAAATGTTATGCCCTTGTCTTGGATTAGTTATTAACCCCAGGAAATGGCACAAGTTTCTTGCTCTTTATCGAGTTTTGTTTGTGTTGAAATTTGATGTGCTTTTTATGAAACAGCCCATGCTTCAGGAGCTGGGGAAACAAAATCCAAACATGTTGAGATTGATTCAGGATCACCATGCCGAATTTCTTCAACTTCTAAATGAACCCCTTGATGGTTCAGAAGGGTATGTAATGCGCTCCCTGCATTTTTTCTTATGATACAAAGGATAAGAGTCACAGTTTGCTGCTATTGGTCATGCTGTGCTTAGTCTAGCTTGTTGGTTATACTTTCTCCTTGTTGAGCCTACTGGTCTTGTTTCTTTGACCTTGGCTTCAGATGAGCAACTCTTTGGACTCACGTGGCATTTTTTTTTCGCATACTTGGTATATAGCCCGGACAGCAAAGTACTGGTTTAGGGAGTTATTTGCTTCTTAAAATGGCTGCCGTAGGATTCCTAGTCAATGCAATAGCCAACAAAATAAATGAGCCCTTTAATACCGATAGTTTAGATAGGGATACCTATGAGTCGCTTGAAGGTTTTGGCTGAACTTGTGGATCTATTGATTTCTTTTGGGAATGAGACGATGGAATATTGACTCTGTTTAGCTCTCTTATCAGGGATCTGTTTGATCGGCCTGATGAAGATATGCCTCACGCCATTAGCGTCACACAGGAAGAGCAAGAGGCCATTGAGCGGGTATTCATTTTACTAAATTTGGTTTCTCCTTATGGTCTTCATGATCGCTTGCCACTTAACTTTATCTTCTCTTGTGGATTTAGTTGGAGGCAATGGGGTTCAGTAGAGGGCTCGTCATCGAGGCATTCTTAGCATGCGATCGAAATGAGCAATTGGCTGCTAACTACTTGCTGGAGCACGCGGACGAAAACGATAACGAAGATTAATTGGCTTTGTTAAGTGCTAACAATTGATGTTCCTTGAATTATTGGGGTAGTTCATTGGATTCTGTATCTTTGTAGTCGGGGAGTCGTTGATTAGAAGACGGACTCCTCTGTTGGTTCTCCCAATGTTCGTTGTTTTATGGAAACGGGCTTTATTTAAACATGGAACCATTTGAATAGATGTAACAGCTTCGACAATCTCATAACATAATCTTGTGAGTGGGGCTGAAATCCCGTTTATGTTTCCATGCAAATGAGAGCTCAATGCTTGGTCTCTTGATGTTGTCAATGTTATATTATACACGATGGAGAGGAGTCAGCAACTGATGCATAATAGTGTTCATTATAGAAATGTTTGGTTGATTCTAAATCAATTATATTGATTGATTTTATATAATAAAAGAAAAAAAATTCGAAATTAAATCCTTTCCCGGAATATTTTTTCTCATGATATAACACACAAACCCGTATTCACTTACAGCATATACGAAAAGTGTTCTACATTGATGATTGATCATGGCAATAGTTTTGTAGGAAACCGGGAACTATATACAGAATAGCCAGAGCTCTATACAACATATTCATGTACATACCGGAAACAGAGAGTGACCCAAGAGTTGACCACATCAGCAACTTCATCTATCAGAAACTGAATCCAACGCATTTTTGGATGATGAAGCTCGTCATACAGAGAGAGGGAAAAAAAAGAAGAAGATTGTCAACACCGCCATAAAGGAAGTAAGATTAACACAGGACTACATCTGAAAGGGGCGAAGTGATTCCGAGCCAACCATTGGCTACTATTCAACCTGATCTATGAACTCGGTAATGGAACAATAGACGAAAATGGTTGGCACGGAATCACAGCCTTAAGCCCCTGTCGATCATCTCCTCAAGTTGGAAGTGTCGTCCTGCTAGCATTTCTCGGGTTTGACCAAACGAAGTTCCTCCAGAAGGGTCGTCGCTTGCGCTTTGAATTATGAGACAACGACGACTCGGATCTCTTGATCATCTCCCACATAACCTGCACATCTTGGTATCCACAGGTTTCCACATCCTCGCATAGCTTCAGAAGTCCACTACCTGTCACACAATTCACAGGATTAACCAGACTGCGATTTCCAAGCCACTTATCAGGATCATAGAACCAAAACGGGTCTATTGATACTACATGCTTTAAATGTTTTCTCTTGCGGGTCTCTAATAGTAAGCGTGGGCAGCTGACGCAGTTGCTATCGGATCGCCATCCATCGGAACATTTTTCAGGAAGGACCGAAGGAGGTTGAGTTCACCAAGGTGAGTAGACTACTACCTATCCTTGCCACATCTCACCCCGTCAGCCGACATCTCAGGATTAATGTAAATGGATTAATGTAAATGGATTCACACAACGGTTATGGTCTCATGTGCAGGTAGTCTAGATCGGACACATCTGAGGGTTTTACAATCTACATGCCGATAAGATTTTAATATATCCAGCAATACCTGATACTAGTTGATACCCCACGATCGTATAAGACAGAGGATAATGATGTTGTCTAACCCATGTAACCGATCCCATGTAACACCATGTGTAACTCTACCAAATAACTCAAGGCGGCAATCAATCAGCCTCAAAAAACTCTTAAATATCGAAGTCTCCTGTGAAGTTAATAAGTTGTGATGTGTGATAGAGCAGTAGTGGTGGGTGAGAACTGACCAGATCTGGGAGGCTTGACACGGGATGATATCGAAGTGAAAGCGCGGCGAAGAGGGAACACCATCTTCTCCCACCGCTTCATCATCATCATCATTCTCCGACCGCTGTTGATATCTCACTCTTGTTCTCTTTTGTTCAGAGTATCACCAAAGCATTGAAGGGAGCAAGCAAGAGCCCCCCCTGAATGTGAGGCAACAAATACCAACACACCAAATTAAACAACACCGAACAAATTAAACAGAGAGGAGGAGGAGGAGACAAATGGGTAGATGAGAGAATTGATTATGGAGACGAGATCAAGTGGAATGCACTCAAGGGAAGATGTCAGAACAGAGAAACAAAAAGGGGGGGAGAAGATGATTAAAAGGAAGAGAGTGATGTGAGGTGAGCAGTGAGATCGGTTGAGGAGAGATGAGAGAGGGGACCGAACATGCCAATGCTGCTGTGCTCACTGCTCACTGCTCACTGCTCACCCCCTCCCTCCCAACTTCCACCCTCTCAACTTTTTGTACTCGTTGTTGCTATTTCGATTTCGGATTTATTGGTTTCTGATCAGAATATTGCTGACATTGTGTTTATTGGCCCGCGAACAACTACTTTCTCGACTAAGCTCTTCGCAATCAAAATACTTTTGCATTGTTTAGATAGGTCGATTCCATGATATGCTCCCTCCCTCCTTATTTACGGACAACTTTTTTTTTTTTTTTAACATTCCTAATTTACATGAAATCTACTCTCTTTTAGCAAATTTTATATCTAAAAAAATCAATCATATTTTATCATAATATAATAATTATCTATCTTCAGAACAAACTCATTATCCTTGAAAAATATTACTCTTTTAGTATCGGATAAATTACGATATATTGATTTGATACGATTATTAATAAATATGTTGATTTTGATATATTTTACATGTTTATCGTTGTGATGAATAAAGAAAATTATAAGCGTGAAAAAGAAATTGTGAGTGGATGGAAATAGAAAAAATAATGATAGAAAGAATAACGAGATATAAAATAGGGATAATTTAAAGATTTAGATAAAAAAAACTTGCTTATTTAGAAAATGTTATAATTTATGTGGAACATCCATTTTTAATGATGTATCGTAATTTATCTAGGACGGAAGGAATATTTTAAATTTTCGTATCGTATCAAACTGTTATAAGTATTATAGAACAAAGAAAGTATATCTCTTGTAGCTCCATTATATTCCTTTCGTCCCATTAAAATTACAACAGATTGACTTTTGATTCTATTTTGTATGCATTTTAATTATCTTTATTTTTTCATTAGATGATATAAAAATAATTTTTTTAGCTCAAGTTATAATATACAATAAAAATTATCATTATTATTTTATAAAAGATTTATAAAAAAATTATTTGATCCTCTAAAATTTACATCAACATGTATACACGATCAATTCATGTAATTTTCATAAAACGGATGAAATATATAAATATATGACCAATTATGTATGTCTTATCCGCGCATCGTGTTTCTGCACAGCACATTTATTACCATATAGATGAGATTGACGTGACATGAAGGAAAATGACAACGTGTATATATATATATATACGAGAGGTGTTAATCACATCCTCATAATACAATCCCTTTTCACTATTTTTCTTCATTTGTATAGGAAGATGAGATATTATGATGATTAACCATTACCATATATACACATAGTATGCACTATACATCACATATACACATGCATATATGTCTACTTGGCTACTTGCGAGTATAGTGACCCGTACGAAGTAAAGACAAAGACGTTCATCAAAACCATCAACCGACCGACTTTTGATGAAAAATGCATCCACTAGCATAGACATCCCATACTGTATAAACTTTTAATACGCTCCCTAAAAAATCGCATAAATTTGAGATGTGTATGAACAACAAGAAGTCCCTCCTAATTTTTTGCACAAAGTGTCGGCAACGCACTTGCTGAGTGGATCCACTTAAAGAAAAATTGAAAAAAGAGGATGAAAAGATTACGTGCGTGAGAGAGACACGCGAGAGTGATTTGATATGAATTTCGCCATTGATCGATCAAATTCACTCGCTTGTGTTCATGTATATGTGGTGATCCATCGTTTTTGGCTTTAATTTGTTAAGTGGAGCCATGTTGATAATAATTTATAAAGGTTGATATGGTTTTATTATGTTAACCACTCATGTCACACGACCTAATTTTGATAGTGATAACCGCTGAATTTGATGTGATCGATGGAATTATTCATAAGCTATGTATGTGGAGTTTGTTTAGATCGTTCCATAATGATGTTTGCAGACTAGAATTGCTGGTTGAGTTGGGCATGGGTGAAATATATGAAATAGTTTATGGTATCAAGTATGTGTCGAAAGCTAGTAAATAGTGGTTTTTGTTACATCGACAATCAGGTGGTATCCTATGGAGAACGATTATGATGATGGAGATAAAGAGCATACAAACTATCCTTTTAAGATTTAAAATCAAGTAGACCTTTCATATGAATATACGAGATCTATTTGGCTCGAACGACTTTCATTGAAACAACAATCCACATATTTTCATAATAAATAGGTCCCGATGCACGTAAAATCTTCCCTATTGTTGATAACAAAGAGACTTTTCCTTCTGGTGGACAGAATTGGTGTTGTGTTCTCTAAATTCGTGACTATATCCTACATACATGCTCCTCTTTTGGCCCTCTTGTGTTGTGGTATGGGCACTGAGCTTTCGACATGAATCCCATTTGCTATGTTTGAAAAAGGAAACCAACCCATCACAGTATCACATGGAGGGTATGAAAAAGGAAAACGATGAATTCGTTTCACCTAACAAAACTATTACCACATGAACAAATCGATGTACGAGCCACATATAACGTGTTTTTTACCAACTATGCTCGTAAATTTGCGTTACAACACTCACATCCTTGATCATTCTTTGTAAATCGACCGGTACAAGTTTTCGTTAGTCATAGAGCAGATGAAATGGTTGACACAACAATCAGGGATCACAATCCGTACTCTTTTTCCAGTTTGAATAAATTCACCGTGAGTTCAGCTCAGCGTTAGACTTTGCTTTATTAGTAAGGACGCAATTATCATAGACAGACACACGAAAATCATGAGGCAAACAGGGAAAAGGAGACTACGCAGAAGTGTTTGCCCTTTATTAAAACAGCTAGTTGCCGACAGTACGACCACAGGAACTCTAAAGCGCAACGGAAATAAAAGGAGACTGAGGCCGAAAGAGCGACAGAGAGTCTACTACCAGGAATGATATATACTCGACATATGAATAGATCTTATATCATTGTGACATATACAGAACAAATCAACAGGGAAACTAAAGGGTTGGCAAAATACATAGCACCAAATCTCCGAGAGAGCAAGGAGTTTGAGAATTCGACCTAGTTATCGATGTTTTTTATGTACTCTTTCGACAGTCTAGTTTCCGCAATCAGCCGCTGTTCTTCGATAAGAGAGTATCCTGATTCGAGTAATGCTTCGATTGTTTGCTGTTGAAAAGAAAAGAAAAGAAAAGAAAAGAATCTCATAAAACACTCGTAAAACAACCACACATGTGCCGAAGCCCCAATCAGAGGTCAAGGAAACTGAGAATCCCTTCGGTGAAGGTAGCATTAGCTTTTGATGAAAGCAACTTGAAAGGTGGGAGAGGGAAAGGGGAATAAAAATAGACTAATCATTGTAATCAATGCCAAGAGATAAAATTGGAGTGATTAAAAAGCAAAGAATACTAATGGATGCAGCGTACCTTTGGTGCAACGAAAGCTTGCAGTTTAGCATCTTTCCTTCTCTTTAGAAGCTGGGATCCGAGTTTTTCAACGCCTCCAATTTTATCAACCCACTACAAGTACACTTCCCAAGTCAGTAGGCAATATACAAGTCTGAATAACATGTGAAGGATCTATCAGGAAATGAATTCTTTTCTTCGATTTTCATCTCGAGCATCAGACATTGCCATGGAATCGAAGTTATCTCTTGTCGCTCGTAACAATAGATCTATTGGATGATAATAGTTCACAATTTTCTGATTATTGGTCGTAGCCCTCATTCAGAGCCTCGCAGATGCATGCACTGAAGCCTAAATGATGACATCAACTACATTGACACGGAAGCATGTTATAGCTTCTTGACGGTTGTAAATCCATCCCAAATCAATGATTCATTTTCTTTCTATTCCCCTTCTACGCTCGCTCTTATTCATCAGTTCCTTGACTACAATAATACAATTCAAACTCGAGACATCATAACTACACATCAGCCAGCCTTATTGGAGTTTAAGAGCTGAAGTTCAAATTGGAGATGTAAAGCCTCTATCTTACAGCTACACGGTGGTAAATAGCACAGCTTGAATAACCGTACCTCCAAGATAGCCTTGTCATATGTACGAGATCTTAATGCTCCGTAGAAATCTAATGCTGAACCATGAAAAACAGGTGTTAATAGTTTCCAAGCCTCTAATGCGGCAAATATAAAGCAATTAACGCATTCCAAATAGTGAAAGATACGTGAATCAAGAATCCAATTGCTGGGAATGGCAAATGGTGCTGCTAAAATAAGTGGTGAATATCTCTATCTAGAGTATACAGTAACAAAAATGGAAAGCACTTCAATTTACAAGTACAATAGCAATCAGTGCAGGAAAGGAAGCCACGCAGGGAAAGATGGACCCAGAACTCAGGAAACTCCAGGAACTCAAGTAGAAATACCAATTGTTATAATTCATAGTTTAGCGGAAATGAGAGCATTTCAATTCATCTAAAAAGAAACAGAAGGAGATTCTATCCTAAGAGGCCAAAAGAAATAGAAGGGGGTTCTACTTACACCTAAGTATATGCATCTACTTCCAAATTTATCAGCTAAAGGCAAAGTAGTGTAATAATTTTGCTGATGAAAGGTACATAAATTACCACAATGAACCTCACAAAGGAAATGTTTCTTAGCAGCCAAAAATGAAAAAGAAAAAAGATCGACAAACCTTGATTAGGAAACGTATCCACAATCTTTACAACCTCATCTCGTGAGATTCCATCCTTAATATACATCCTATAAACAATATTGACAATATCTTCATGGGTAGGCTGCCTGTCATCCAAATCATTAGCAACAAGTCAAACCAAATCATGATGCCCCTACTAACAACCAGGAGATGTTCACTACGACTTACCAATAAAACTTCTCCATCCGACCGTCACGAATTAAAGGAGCATAAATTGTTGTAAAATCATTTCCAGTTACGATGATAGGGACTCTATTTGTTATGTCTGATTCTTTCCAATCTTGTCCAATACTGACTCTAGTTGGATTGTCTGACAAGTTCATCAGCGTTCCAACCACAATCTGATTATTAACTGTCATCTGCGTATTCCCTGCACAAGCAAATTGTCATGCTAAAAACCGAGGCCTTCTCCATCTTACTGGGTTTTTTAGCAGCATCTCATAATTCTACTTTGAAGATGAAAAGTATCCAGCTTACCGTATCTACCAAGACCAGCATCGATGTCGTTGATCATCAAGCAGCTCATCTTCCCCTGCACAGGCAGGGAAGAGCAGCTTCCAGCTTAGACTGCAGACTAATAAACCTGTATTAAATCTGGCCTTTGAGAAGAAGACTATATATATATCCTGAATACATACATTGATACATGCATATTACTCTATAGATTAATACACCGAACAGTTGATATCACAGATCAGATTGCTCTGGCTTATAGTAAATTGGCGAGGATGCAAAATAACTTGAAGTTTAAGTATATATAGATGACAGATCAATTAACTCGTGCTTCATATATATATATAAACAATACAGAATCGGAGTAAGCATTTCAGAAAAGATAATTAGAAGGTAGCAAAGAAAAGCACCTGAATAAAATAAAAATCTATAGAGAAAAAGTACAAGCTACTCCCAGCATGTAAGGTCCAGTGTCTTCCATCATGAAACAAGAGTAAGCATACAACAAATACTAAGCTTTGACACAATTTTGGGCCTCTGAATGATCTATCAGGTAAGTTGTTGAGCCATTCACATATATCAAAAACATAAGAAAACTTTTCTTTTCATTTTGTTTTTTCATTTCTTACTTTGAATGTCTTCCGCATGTCAAATTGAGGCAAGTTGGTTTATATCAGGAGTTTGTTCATTCACTACAATATAGCTTACGCAACAAGCAAGCAATGTAGCTTCAATCACGTTGACTTGCAAGTAGAGAACTGCAGGAGAAGCCTGAAACACAAGACATACGTATATCAATATTGAAAAGAATAAAGCAGCTGACTTGATTCTGCACTACTTGAGACGCTGTTCTGTATCTTTCCCGTATCAGCCTGCCAGGCTCGCCTATATGGACCATAGAAAACATATACAACAGTCAGAAATAAGAATAAGTGTTAATTTCAGCACCGTGAATTTGGTTAGATAAATCAAAAACTAACACTCGAAAGAATGCAACAGGTGTTGCTAGGTAGTCTAAGCAACTAATTAAATCATGCCAGCATTACATGTAACTAAATCATGCCATCTCACTCAAGTCAACCCATTGCCTCAATCAAAACTTATCCAAGCACCGATTTTTATTTTTTTTTGTTAAATAGAAATCCAAAACCAAAGAGCATCCTTATTAGCCCGCTAATCGAGCAGATGAGAAACAGGGGGATATAAACTGAATCATCCAATTAATATGGTTTGTTTAGCGAATAAATGTTCACAAAACAGCCGAATTTACTGATGAGCATACCATGCACAGGTGATACAAACCTTTAGTCTTTGTTAAATTAATGTGATACTATTATATATTAGCATGCAGCTTCAGAAGAGAATTAAATGAAAAGCAGCCTAGAACAAACAAGTTGGTCTACCTTACCTGCTCTTTCAGATTCTAGTTCACCAGCGGACATGATAATAGGTTCGATTCCCATAGCTTGAAAAATAAGCTCCGTTTGGAATGATTTTCCTTGACCTTTTCCACCCCAAACTCCTGTTGAAGCATGTATAAGCAATTTAGTAGTCATGACTATACAAAGTTCAAACTTCAGACAACACAACTGCTTAAGAGCAGCCTTAACAGACTTTATTTTGATTAAAAAGGTTTCTACAGAAGCGATCTTTCTATTAAAAAAGAAAAGAAAAGAAAGGCAGACTCAGTTTCAGAGAAATCTCAGAAAACTGAAGTCAGTAGAAGTTAGCAACACCATTCTTAAGAGTTCAGACTCTAGACCCAGGAAAGTGATACATCAATTTCAATCATCATAAAGACCATCAAGCAGTTAATGACATTTACCCAAAATAAGAGGAACTTTGGCATCAAGAACATGGGCAATGAAATTCTTCACGATATGGCAAACTGCACAATAAATAGTGGAGTTAACACACAAAATGATTATATCTGCACGTAGTCGGAGCATTCCAATTGTTGATGTGGCAATGCAGCTAAGGACCAACAGAGCTATGGGTCAAAGACCTAATAGTTTCTGGGACCTTTTTTTCCGCTTAACCACGCACCCATGAGACATCTCGTCACCAGTGGTAGCATAATGAAGCCCTTAAATAAACAAAGCAACCACTAATGCCAACAGAAATCCCCTAGCGGAAGGAATAAACATGCTTTTGAAATATCTAACAAAAAGGAATGGAAGCAATGTTGTGAAACATAAAAAGGGCGACATGATGATTAGGGTTTCATTCAAAGCAGCGTTACCCTTGAGCACCACAGCTGAATGGAGGAGAATTATTTATACTCCT
Source organism: Drosera capensis (assembly GCA_001925005.1). Taxonomy (NCBI): domain Eukaryota; kingdom Viridiplantae; phylum Streptophyta; class Magnoliopsida; order Caryophyllales; family Droseraceae; genus Drosera; species Drosera capensis. Next base: position 25,545 of record LIEC01009506.1, on the reverse strand, counting down.
ATTAAAGAGAAAAACTTTGAGCAAGTCAAAACAGGTAGAGACCTAGTGAAATGGCTATGTGTTCCAACACTACAAATCCATACGTTTTGTGAATGAATCTAGTATCAACAATTCAAACCAAGCACAGTAATATGATGTCTTCAAAATGCAGTTACTTGTCATCTCTGCTAGCATCCATATAACTGACAGCTAAACTCGGCATCTGAATTGTCTGATGGAACTTACCCACTTTATCCTGTCACAAACAGCATGAAAACAATCATGAAGGCGTTTTCATAGTGGACGAGAGTTCGAAAAAAAAAAACACTAATGAAGTATTATACATATATGCATCCATTCAACAAAAAATGACGCTCTTAACATTTTGTCAGGACGAGAATATCTGCCTAAACATGCATGTTCATATACATCCACCTAAACATTTTATCTTTATTCACGACATCCCTAAGAAAACCCCCATAAAACTGCAGTAGCATTATAAAATATACGATTTAGAAAGTTCATTTCAGGGCACATGACTACATAAGAAAAGAGTCATCCCACAGAGCATATATGACTTCTTCTATCCTGTGATTGATAAATCAATATTTACATTGCCAGGTTTCATTTGTCCTACAAAAAATGAAATGCTTTTCATTACATTATGACTTTGAATACTCCCTCTTCTACTAGAGATTGTGAAGCGACATTCTGATCCATATATACTTGTTTCGTAACTCGACCAAAGAAAAATCCTTCGGTTTCCTTTTCTAAAAAAGAAGAGTTCAAGTTTATCCATTGATTGTCCACTTAGGACCGAAAAGACAAGTCAAACCTCACCATGAAGACTGGAGCAATGTAATAATCGCCTTGCAAATACTCAAACGACCTCGTAACCTTCTGTCGATAATCGAACACAATATCAGCTGCACCAACAATCCAATCACAAACAAAATCAATTTCATACATCATCCACCAAAACCCCACACAAACACACTCCAGTCAACAAACACCAGATCAAATACTAGAAACAAAACCTACAATCGCGGCCGAGGAAATCTCCAACAAAGAGGTGATCGACGACTCCAGCCTTGGCACCAACAGCGATATTCATGTTATCCGCCTCGGCTCCGAGCCGATACAGATAATCCTTCCCCTCGGCATCCTTCGCCTCCCACGACGACTGCTCCGACAACGTCTTCTCCGTCGCCGGAACATCCTCGTTGCCGGAACCGGCGGCGTTCAGTCTCCGGCGGACGGCGAAGTTTCGGCGAGTAATGAGATTTGAGCGTGTGAGATTGACATGAGGTAAGGGTTTGAGGGATGAGTGAGGGGAGAGAGGGAAGGGAGGGAAGGGAGAGGTGGTGGTGATGGAGTTGAAGAAGAGCGACATTGGAGGCAGAATGTAGTGATGGGCTGTGGAGCCGAAGGGGATGAGTGTTGATGAGTGCCTCATCGGCTCATCCTGTGTAAAACTCTTCTAATTGACCATTGATGTTTTATTTAACGCTCGGGAAATTTTTTTTTGTTAAAAAATGATTGTTCCTAACCTGTTTTCATTGTCTATTAGCATTTGTCAGATGTGATCAACTCCGTTCGATTTGCTATTCTAAGCGTAGTAAAACCGGCCGTGGCATTGCGTTGGCGGTCGTCGGCTTTCTCTTCCACGATCACCTCCCACTTTGTAGGTTTGAGACCACACATGAACGAACCGTTGTGTACTCAAAACAATATTTACCTGAAGAAGAATAGTTGAGCATCTATGCTTGCATACATTGTATGTTTTCAGTCCAGCAAAATGCAGTTTTAATACACAACCAGGCCACACTTGCATTGGAGCTGCAAGTTGGAACATGAAATGTATACAGAGGTTGACCCGTTATAGAAAGACAAAGTAAACTATTATTACAGCAAAGAAGATTTAAAAACCCTACATCAGAAGTGTACTACAAGTATATCAATGTGCTCTATCTGCGGATTGGGATGGCAAAGAGAGGTCGAGCCCGTTGCAAGGTGAATCCAATCTTCTCTTCCATGTCCAAAGTCTCTGGAGATACACCATCTTCAAGTTTCCAATCGAATGAATGAATCAACGAACCAACCACGAGATGAAGCATTCTAGACGCAAGGGGCAATCCCGGGCACATTCTACGCCCCGCACCAAATGGTATCAACTCGAAGTCACGGCCTCTAAAGTCGACTTCGGAATCAATAAATCTTTCTGGCTCGAAAGAACTAGGATGTGGCCATACGGTAGGATCTCTTCCCATAGCCCATGTATTCACGAACACTCTGGCCTCCTTTGGGACTGTATATATTCCCAACGTCACATCTGCAAGGACAGCTCGTGGAACCAAGAACGGTAAAGGAGGGTGTAGCCTCAAAGTTTCCTTGATAATAGCCTGCAAGTACGGGAGTCGCCCAATGTCTGCTTCTTGGATCGGGTTTTCTTTGCCAATCACATCTTCAAGTTCAGATTGAGCTAGCTTCAGTTTCTCGTGGTTACGCAGCAATTCTGCCATAGCCCACTCTACTGTGCTCGTGGTTGTATCAAGTCCGGCCAAAAATAGATCCTGGAACATATTCGCGTCAATCAATGTAGGCAGGAGATTCAAAAGAAAACAACAATTAAAACAGCAGATCGAGCATTGCTAGAGGATCATAGTTTAAGAGTACAATATCACGTACCAGAAACATATGTGGCAAGTCCGACAGTTCTACCTCCCTATCATTCCCTTGGTGGATGTCGCACAAAAGAGAATCGAGTACATCAGTTTCCTCAGCTAAACCTATAGTTTTCCCTTTCTCCAGCCGGTCCTGGATCAGTGAGTCGAAAAGATCCATCAGTTTTTTGTCAAGCATCCCTGCACGACGTCTGATCCCCTGTACATCCATCATTCTAAGCAATGAGAACTGCGGGAAGAAATCAACAATGTTCGGTTCTCCGCCTGTTTCAATCAGTCTCCGCACCAATTCCTTGAATTCTTGTCCACTCTCAGTAATCCCATCAGCTATGCCCTTGGAGAAAAATATCCATGACATGGAACTGAGGGTCGTGTTGAATACAGCTTGGCCAATATTTACCACTACCTGCCCCCGAGAACAATCCCCTAACATCAAAAGGAGTTCGTCCACTTTCTTTCTTCGGATGTCATGACTAGCATCCAGCTTACTATTAGAGAAGACATGAGCAGCGCACAATCTCCTCATACCACGCCATTTCGGTCCAGGTTGTGAGATGGCTATTGAGCGGTTGTTGTGATCATAGGGCGTCATGGCATCAAAGTGAGCTCGATATGAGAAGGAAGCGTCATTTTTCTTAAGAACTTCTTTCGCCATATCAGCTGACGATATCACTATAGTGTTTACAAGGCCCAGCTCAAGGTTCATCACCGGACCGTAAACCTTAGCGAGCTCTGCCAACGATACATGAGCTTTGGTCCCTAGCTTCAAGATGTTTCCAACTAAAGGTAAAGGAAGAGGTCCAGGAGGCAGCCTCCTTGAACTTAAGCTGCTGCGCTTTATCACAGCATACATAAAGTGGATAGACAACAATGTCAAGGAAAGATACAACAAGAAATTCCAAAACTCCATTTTTTTTTTTTTTTCTCCTTAAGCCTACTAGGGTGGTGGGTATCAATCCGTCCACCTTCTCCGGTTTCTCGAGTAAACGCGATGGACAGCAGTATACTCTTGAGCTTGGTGTCGGACCGCAATATACACCTATGAAATCGACGACTTCATATCTTCGATTTTAAGAGCACAAATAAAAGAACATGATAGAGCAGAAGTGTTGCAGTAACAGGGCAAGGATAACCAAAATAAAAAGAGGAAGAAGCGACCTCATGTATCAGTAGAAGTCAACAGCCTTAGACATGATATAACCAACCCAGCTGCCAGTATGGCTTCATTTTCCCTTTTTTTGACGACGAAGAGGTGGTCCTTAATCTAACTATATCGATAAACATGGTACTCAACTCTTGAATAACAGCATATGCGGCCCAGCAGATATTGCGGTCTGACGATGCCCACGTGCCGCGATGAATTTCATCCGTTGAAATCACACTCTCTGAGCCGCCGTATCAAGTCAGCAAGCACTAAGGTGATGCCTCCTTTATAAGCATAGTAAGCAACCTTGCGTGTGAACACACTGATATCCATCATATTTTAATTTTTTTTTTTAAAATATATATTCGTAAGATATTTGAGGATAGATGTGATTATATAAAAATTTCGTAAATATTTTAATTATTTTTGTAAATATCTAAAAAATCTGTCTATATTAACAATCTGAATATGTTGATCGAGAGTAAAGACAAATAAAATAATTTAATCTGAATATCCTGATCGAGAACAGAGTCCGGAAAAAAAGTAACATAGATTAGTTTTAACCCCATCCACCACTAACCACCCTCGCGTCGCTATCTCCGGCCGCTTGAGCTCGTTGGCGACCGTCCAAGCCAAGCGAGCTCGTCAACCAACCATCAGCCAGCCCCATGACGTCTTCCCGACCAGATTCGGCCACCCCGACGTCGTCACCGTCGCCCAGGACGGGATATGCTGCCTCTCGCCGGAACAGCCTCTTGCACGGACGGCCTTTTGAATATAATTACATTAATATTCCATAAATAATATTAAAAAATATATTAAATAAAATATTTCTCAACATATCAAACCAAAATCAATTTGTCACCGCGTTGTTGATTCAAAAATACGCCAAAATCAGCAAACATTCACTGTGATAATTCACCAAACACAAAACGTGCTATGGGAAGCGATCCGAGCATATGGGAGCGACCAAGCTCATTCGAACCAGAAAGATTCTTAGGGTCGCGGATCGATATTAGAGGCCAGGACATTGAGCTGATCCCTTTTGGTGCAGGACGAAGAATTTGTCAAGGTCTGCCACTCGCGTATAGGGTTGTTCATCTGGTAGTGGGATCATTGATCCATTCTTTCGACTGGCAGCTTCCTGGTGATCTGACACCGGAGACCATGGACATGGAAGAGAAGTTCGGCTTCACCTTTCAACGTGCTGCCGGACCTCTCTTCGCCATCCCAGTTCATAAATAAAAGCCTGTAACACTCTCTCGGTCCATTGGTTTGCACCGTTATCAGTATGTTGTCTTACTTTGGAAGGCACTCTCAAACATATGTTTGTAGTGATTACAAAGCATGCTTTGCTGATTCTGTATTAAAACACTGTATGCAGGGGAAAAAGGGTGAAGTTGATAAATTGTGTTTTCGATAATATCCTATAATTTGGATGCGACTACTCCCTATAATGTGAAGCTGCCCACTGTAACGAGTAATGCCTTATCAAATATGTTACAATTAATATACTTTCATCTTATTTTGAAAAATACTTTCAATAACAAAAGTTAAAACAGACCAAACTTAGAACGTTCATTGCTCATCCGTGCAAGTTTCCTACTGATCTTATTATTGCTTTTAACTTTGAACGCGCATAATCATGTCACACCTGATATAATATAGAGCTCTATCTGACTACAAACAAATACCAATCCAATCAGAATCAGAGAGGGTTAGGGTTTCGGGCAACGAATTCAGACACAATGAAAAACCAGCAGCACAAAATGTCAGAATCAGACACCAACTGGGAGCGATCAAAATCTGGAAAATTGAAGAAATACTTTGTTGCGGGTTGCCGAAATTGCCGTCTACGCCGACACTCTTGAGTATCTTCTTCAGACCTAACCGTCATTTCCGCTCCTTCGTTTGCAATGTTTTGTAGTTGGGAATAAATAATTTTGATAAAGTTGATTCCTCGAAACCTTTTTTACTTATTGTCACATATATATATATATATAGGTTTATTTATTGTCACTTAGGTATGGGTTGGGCCAAATATTGTTCAAACTTCATGTCCCAACGAGACTTCGCGTGAAGGAAAATATGAGATATATATTAATAGGTTTTTTTTATTATCAGTTCGGATAAGTTGGTTCCTGAAAAAGACACTAACCTTAATTTTTTTTTTTTTCAGGATCAATTTTCGGATAGGTAGTAGTAAATAGAATACACAAACTTTAAAGGAAATAGGCTCGGTTGGTGGGGTTGATCGATGATGCTTATACATACTTATGGTTAATAAATACTCCATTGATTGCAATTGCGTAATAAGTAGCAGTTGATTGGCAAGGAGGGGTTGCTTGCAATTGCATAATAAGTAATCTCTCTCCCAAATCAATAAAGATAAGGTTGTGCACGACCTCTTTACTGTATTGCGGCTATATGTTAATAATCTAGACCGGTCGAGCAAGATATCCCCGAAGATTATTTCCCTATGCTACTCGCTATATACTTAACAATACCTGAAAGGGGCACAAGCCTCTAGGGGATCAAGGATCCGTGACAGGTGGGGATCTAGACTTAATATGGAATATGCAAAAAATAGCTAACTATGAAATATAGTGCAGGGGGTGTGTGCGGGTGGTGAAATCAGGAAGTTGTGCGAATCTTGGATTTGTTCTTCCTGTATGATAGCATAGGAAATGGAAAAGATTAGCTAGAGTAGAAGAAAGGAACAGTGTGTGAACAGAGGTTGCCTATTCATTGCAACAGATAGAAGCGTCCTATTCATTGCCTTGTCCTTATTCGTCCTTTTCAGGAACGTTTTCTATACGGATCAGCTGTCGAAATGGGTGTATCGGCTGACGATGAAACTCATATACAAAGCCTAGACTGCGAGATTGTCGTCTCCATTGTGCAGTATCATTTTGATCATCTTCTTCGGCCTGTACGCTATTTTTACTCCTTCGCTTATAATATTCTGTAGTGACGAATAAAAACCCTAATTTTTTTTTAAATTTTTTTAAGGTCAATTTTTTTGGATAGTAGTAATAGAATAAACAACTTTGAAGGAAAACTGCCTATGACTTATATAGGCTTGGTTGGTTGGGTTGATCAGAAGCTCTGATACATGCTTCTGGTTGATAATAGTAGCAGTTGATACTTGATGGTAATTGCATAATAAGTAGCAGTTGATTGCCGATAGGCTTGGTTCAATGATATACCTAAGAAGCATAAGGCTGTGTCAAAACCTCTTTGTTGTATTGAAGGCTTGCGGCTATATGTTGATAATCTAGGACGGCCAACCGAGATATCTCGGAAAATTATTTCCTCATGCTACTTGCTATTTACAATGGTATTTACAATGGTATATAAAAGGGGCTATATGTTGATCCGTGGCAGGTGGGGATCAAGACTAGGTATGAAATGCACAAAAATAGCTAAACACTGGAAATTTTTACTAAATCAATTTACTCTCAATTTAGATGATATTTTTAAAGTTCTTAATTTAGATCTGTATCCAAAGTCTATTTAAAAACTGCTAACCATGATAAGATGTTCTGAGTTTTGGGAAGATATTCACTAGAATATTAATAATAATATTAACACTATTCACATATATGCTTCTTTCCACTTCAATCTCAGTTCTTTTTGTTTTCTTGATGTAGCAAAGATTATTTGAGAAACTTATGATTGATGAGATAAACATATTTTCTAAAGCCGTCATTCCGACTTCGATTTTTATGCTAAAACTATAGTTGTCAACGAAAACAAATCTTATTTTTCTTAATCTGTCTCTTTCATAATCGAAGCTGTGATTCAATTCAGCAAGTTTGAGCTTTGCTGCTTTCTAATGGTCGTTCTTAGCACAATCACAATGGGATAGAAATCCATGCTAATTTACTCATGGTTTGTCGCTTTATGGGACAGGAGAAGTTTGATCGATTGACAAGAGGATCACAATAAGGGCGTCTTGATCATGTGTTCAATGGAAACAACCTCTAGCTTTCCAGCACTGACTCATTCCTTGCTCCAATTATTAAATACTGTTAAGATAACGTCGTTCACCTTCCTCGAATATTTTAAGCTTTCCCACTAAATTACGCCCTCTTGCATAGTTGACTTTCTCGTATCATGTGCTTAAATGGAACAGCCTTCTATCAGCAAATGCTCTGTCCACACTTGCTACCTTTGTGATCGCGGTCAACGTAGGATGATGTCCAAGCTGCTATAAATCTCAATACCACAAAAATACAGCAGATATCAAGCAAATAGATAAAGTGTGCATCATCTAGAAGTGAAGGAGATTACTGATAAGGCGGAAGAAATGGAGTTCTGGAGTTCTTTGTTGTATCTTTCGTTGGCTTGGATTTCTTTCCACTTCGTGTGCGCCGTTTTGAAGCGCAGCAGCTTCAGTTCAAGGAGGTTGCCCCCTGGGCCACTCCCTTTACCTTTAGTAGGAAACCTTTTGGCGCTGGGATTCAAGCCTCATATATCTTTGGCAGAGATCGCCAAGGTTTATGGCCCGGTGATCAACCTGGAGTTGGGTGTCATAAACACTGTAGTGATATCATCGGTCGACATGGCAAGAGAAGTCCTTCAGAAGAAAGATGCTTACTTCTCATATCGAGCTCACTTTGATGCTGCGACCCTGTTTGATCACATGAATAGCTCGTTGGGACTCCTGCAGCCTGGACCCAAATGGCGCGCTATGAGGAGAATGTGCGCTGCTAATATATTCTCTAGTGGAAAACTCGATGCTAGTCAAGAAATCCGAAGAAAGAAAGTGCTGGAGCTCATTTCGTCCGTGGAGGAAAGTTGTCATGCTGGTACTCCCGTAAATATTGGCCAAGCAGCCTTTAACATGATCCTCAACTCCATGTCAAGAGCATTTTTCTCCAGGGACTTGTCTGATGGAAAAGCTGAAGGTGATCAAGAATTTAAGGAGCTAATCCGTGGAATGATGGAACTAAGCGGAGAACCAAACCTTGCAGATTTCTTCCCTCAGTTTGGTGTGCTTAGCATGATGGATCTGCAAGGCATTAAAAGCCGCTCTCGTATTCTTACCAAAAATATGTTAAATGTTTTTAACTCGCTGATTGAGGAGCGGCTGAAGAAAAAGAAATCAATGGGTTTAGCCGAGAAAAACGATGTGCTGGATGCTCTTCTCGAAGACATTACAGAAGGGAGTGAAGGGAAGGTTGAGCTGTCGGACTTGTCACATCTTTTTCTGGTATGTTTCTTTCTTTTTTCTTTTTCTTTCTTTTTTTTTTTTTTTGGGTAGACTTTTTCTGGTATGTTATCTTATTATTCTTTGTGAACTATGATCCCATTACTTTATCATCTCATCATATGTAACATCTTTATGAGTAATGTAACAGGAACTATTTTTAGCTGGAACTGATACAACAGCAAGCACGACTGAATGGACGATGACAGAGCTACTACGTAACCCTGAGAAGTTGAAGGCTGCTCAAGCGGAGATTGAACATGTTATCGGCAAAGATAACCCTGTTCTGGAAGCAGACATGGGCCGATTTCCATATCTGCAGGCAGTTGTCAAGGAAACTCTGAGACTACACCCTCCTGCACCGTTCCTAGTTCCACGAGCTGTCTTCGAAGATGTGAAGTTGGGGATTTACACAGTGCCGAAGGATGCTAGAGTATTTGTAAACACATGGGCTATGGGAAGAGATCCAAGCATATGGGAGCGACCAAGCTCATTCGAGCCTGAAAGATTCTTAGGGTCACGGATCGATTTCAGAGGCCAAGACTTTGAGCTGATCCCTTTTGGTGCAGGACGAAGAATGTGCCCAGGACTGCCACTCGCGTCTAGGATAGTTCATCTGATAGTGGGATCATTGATCCATTCATTTGACTGGAAGCTTCCAGGAGATCTGACACCGGAGACCATGGACATGGAAGAAAAGTTTGGTTTCACCTTGCAACGCACTAGACCTCTCATCGCCATCCCAGCCCGTAAATAAAAGCCTGTGATGCACTCGCGGTCCATTGATTCACACCGTTATCAGTATGTTTCTAATAAAAGCATTCTGTCTTACTACTTTGGAAGGCACCCTCCATCAGATGTTTCCTGTGACATATTGTACGTGTGATTCACTATGGCCTATTGCCCTTGTTTGTGTTACCGATTTCATGCGATTGAATAGCGTGCTTTTGTCTGATTCTGTATTAGAACCTGGAATGCAGGGGATAACATTCCTGTAATTTGGACACCACTGCTCCATATTATTGTTTCAGAGGCGGAACATTGGGGGCCACCGCCCCCTCAAATTTTGAAATTTATTGGTATAGTATTCATATTAGGTGGATATTTTTAAAATTTTAAAATAATGTATAAAAAATCTAATAGATGAGTATCTATTAAATAGTTCAAGTGAGTAAATTTTAAAAATAAGAAAGAGATATTTGAAACTTGAAACTTTACAATTGATTACCGTAAACAAAAAAAATTTAAAAGTCACTCCATCACGCGTGTATGTTCAGGTTCTCAAGGAAGCAACTTCTGGGCGGCCTAAGCATAATAGTGGTTTCTTTTCCGGCGTCATGTCCAATTGTTGCGTCTCAGGATGTCAGATTACTGCAACAAGCTCAACTGAATTCTCAATGTCTTACCGCGGCCGTTCATTTTGTACTGATGAGTTTTGTTCGCTCTAGTGTACTAAAGTCAAGCGGCTGTTCCATTGTAGCCTCAACTGCTGCTGCCCTCCCCTTTGTGATGATGGTTTTGATAGTCTAGTTGAAGTAGAGCAACATTTACGTCTTAATCATTGGCATCATGTGACTCATAGTTGTAAGGTTTTATATAGTCATGTAAAACTCATATTGGCAATGCATTATAACTCAAGACTGATGTATTCATATTAGGTGTATGAATGATTTTGTCCAGTTTGCAGCTTCACTGTCGTCTTCCATTCGTTCTCTAATAGGAGATGTAGCTCAAGCTATTGATTATTTCCACAATTTTATGGAAACTGACTTCTCTTCGATTTATTAAAAATCCATGGATGAAGAAACTATCGTTAACACTGTAGCAAATGATGATTTGAAGAATACGACACATAAGTAAAAATCATGCATCTGAAGAGATTCATCCCAAACCTTATACATCTATTGGGCAGAGAAACGTTAAGAGCCTAAAACCTGCAAAATCTTTTCACGTAAAGATCAAATCCCAAAGCCCAAATGATTTCTTTGGCGGGTTACAAAAGCCACTGAACCCTGCAGGACCAAACTCTCAGTCTCAGGACCTGTTAGAGTTTCCCGGCCACGAAAATCCTGAAGTTCAGCGAAGCTGGAACACGGTGTCTCCGGTTCAAGCATTTGCCACCAAGGGTTCATGTTCATCGTGGTGCAAGCTACCCTCTCCATCAACAGGAGCTGCATCAGCCTCTCCTTGCTCACCAGGCTTCGGCCTGGCTTTCCAACCATAGAACATTCTTCTGAAGTCCCTCCTAGCAGCTCTTTCTGCTACTTTCAGATCGTTGAAACCTTGATCGAGCTGGGCCTCATCCTCGACATCCATTTTACCACGTTCCTCATACATCTTCTCTATCTTTGCCTTCCAAATGAGACCCAACTCAGTGTCCATCTTCTGGTAGGGTGTCTTTAGCAAGTACTCATCGATCCCACCGGCCTTGTCAATGCAACGTAGAGCATGAGTTGTTACCTTGACGCGAATGTGACGGTCCAAGATATAGCTAAACAGCCGCTTGTCCTGCACATTAGGCTTCCATGACCTTCTCGTCCTATTCATCATCAAGAAAAAACCAATACACGAGTGAACAATATGAAATTACTGGACTAAGGGCAAAAGGGTGCCACAGACAGACAGGATGCTAGGATGGATCCCAAACAACACGATAAGCTACAGAATTATAACCCTTCTATCCAAACAATGCACAAGAAAGCAGTAATTCAAAGTCAAATTTATAATTACCAAGTTAATCAGATCAGCTCGAAAAGAATCAATACAGTTTTAATCAGTATAACAGAAGAATTTAGAAACAACACATAATCAAAATTCTCCCTTCAGGAGAACTTAAATATTTATTATTTAAAAGAAAAATGAAGAATGAGTACAGCATAGAAGTTGAACAAAAAGCAAGGGTAGAAAGAGGGAATAATGCAAGAATCGTAAAGTCATAGAAAGATGCCGCTGCTATTCATTAACAACATGGGCTGTCCATCTTATAGTACTGAACTCCATATAATTTGATCAAAAGCTGATTTAATCCAGCTAGGGAAGTTTATAGGAGCAACTTGAATAAAGCAAGAACGCAAACAACAGTGGTAATCCAAAGCGAGGAATTCATTTCGAAGTCTCTAGATTTCCTTGTAATCTTCAATGTGAACTTCCAGTGCGCATAAAGACCTCCATCGCCAGCTCAAAAGCAGATACACATCACACCAAGAGGATTTGGTTAAAAGGTAACCAAGCAATCTATAATCCAAAATCACAACCCCTGTAAACTATCGATGAGAGGTTGATACCAACAAAAACAACAAAGAAACAGAACACCCAATTTTACATGGGAAACCCCCTTCCTTGATCAAAGAAAACCTCAAGAGTCATGACCATGATGAGAACAACAATTTTCAAAACGCCCAAGTGTCAAGCAACTAAATAATCAGTAGATGCATAAAAAAAGGAACCAACCCTAATGGTTATTTTCAATCTATATGTAGAGTGTCGTTCCACTCAATCTGATTTGCACCGAATATCCATGCTTCCCCTTTGCATTCAGCTCACATCACCAGAAACCACCCATATTGTACTCATCAAGTAAACACAACCCAAACACTACCAATCCAACCCCTAACAGCTTTCAATCCCCACTCGTCAAAGAACCAACAACACCAGAGCAAGTGCAAAATTCCTAGGGTTTCAGTCATCCATTCCCCACACACCGCAACACTCATTCATTCAACAAAACAACATCTTCCCAATTGGAATACCAAGCTAATACACATGGGAAATGAACAGAAACCATCATCAAAGTGAACAAAATCAAGTAATTACATACTTGTTGCCGCCGTCCTCGCTGACCCGATTCCCGAATTGAATATGTCGGCCGGCGAAGAGGCCCCGTTTGGCACGATCCATCACGATCTTGTTATCTGGGACATATTTTTTTAGGGTTTCCTTGAGACCCGGAATGAGATTATCGTCTCCGCCAACTCTCTTCAGTATCTTCTTCATCATCTCATTCGACCTAAACGCCATTTTCGTGAACTTGGGAAACGAGAATTGATGGAAAAATTAGGGAAAGTGGAGATTAGGGTTTTGTTGGGGTTTAATTGAATCTTGAAGGGATCATCGAGGGGATGGAATTGGGATTCGACGATGTGAAATGGAATCAATCGGTCACCGGCACTGTTCCAACGAGTAGAGGTGAGAACCCTAAAAATATTTTTATCAGTTCTTGTGGTCTTTTTCCTTTCTTCCATAGTCAATGCTTAAATGGTTATGGTAAGAACAAACAAATTGTAAGGTTGTTACATGTCTCTTTAGGTTAACTTGTGCGTTATACTTCATCATTTAAAGGATTATCATTTATTTCATGTCCAACAACAACAACAATAATATCAAATTCATATTTTTCCGTAATATATAAGGTTTGTTCTATGTTAAAGGTGATGTGGTTTGTTAGCATAAGTTATAGATGAGTTGTCCATCGAAATAAAAAGATGCCGTGTGAAAAAACAGCTGAGCTCCCGAACTGTAGCGAGTTCCATATCAGATCAGCAATGCATGATCATATCCTACAACCGTACATAAACATATCCTTCATGATCATATATCCTACATTATTATCCTCACTGTTACGACCGTACCTACCACACTAAAACTATCATAGTCGCTTGTTGGGTGAATAAGAATGCTCTGCGTAACCTGCTTCTAAAGGCTACGCATTCCCAAATTACTACCTATTCGTATTAATTAGCCATGCGCCTGTATCTGCTCTCGAAAATTAGCCAGGGACCATATTTTGATAACAATACCTACTTTGTTTGTAAGGATTTTGTGGTTTCACAAATTTCCCCTCTCGATTATACGAACTCCAGCTTTCCTACATCAACTCATATACCGCTTCAGTGATTAGAAACTATAGATATACTTCATTTCCCTATCTTGAACATCTTTAACCTTTACCTTAAAGGGTAAATGTCGTCAATGAAAATTCACTGTGATCTTTGATAAGAAGTTTAAAATTTAATTAAAATTTATTTTTAACATATGAAAAGAACGCTGAACCTTTATACAAAAACATCTGCAAATAATTAACAACGAAAGGGGCAAAGGTGTAAATTACGCAGCTTATATGGTAGTACTTGACCTCCCCCTATCTTGTACTAAGCTAGAGCAGCCTTCTATAAGCAATTTGTTAATTTTTCCACACTTGCTACCTTGGTTCAGATCATAAACTCAATGGCATCGAAGCGGCTATAAAGGTTATCAATACCACGAAAATACAGCTAAACAGAGGTAAAGCAAATATATTAAGTGTAAGGCGCTAAACCTTTATCCTGTTTGGTTAAACCAGCAAATAAGAGCGATTGATAACACGGTAGAAATGGAGTTTCGGAATTTAATGTTATTGGCATGCATCGCGTTCCACTTCCTGTACTCCGTTTTCAAGCGCAGCAGCTTCTGTTCAAGGAGTTTGCCCCCAGGACCTCGCCCATTACCTTTAGTAGGGAACCTTTTGGCACTTGGAACCCAGCCACATACAACGTTCACAGAGATCGCAAAGGTTTATGGCCCAGTGATCAACCTCAAGTTGGGCGTGTAACAGCTCTGCCATCGTCCATTCTTTTGTGCTTGTTGTATCAGTTCCGGCTAAAAATAGATCCTGGCATGCATTCTCATCAATTAAAACAAGATTCAGTTAGGAGGATCATAGTTTACAAGAACAACATCACATACCTCGAAAAAATGAGACAAGTCCTACAGTTCTACCTCCCCATTGTTCCCTCGTTGGATGTCGTCTAGAAGAGCATCTAGTGCATCATTTTTCTCAGGTAAATTCGTCGGTTTCTTTTTCTCCAGCCGCTCGTGAATCAGCGAGTCGAAAAGATCTTACATTTTCTTGTTATTTATCTCTGCGCGACCTCTGATCCCTTGTGCATCAATCATTCTAAGCAGTGAGAACTGGGGGAAGAAATCAACAAGGTTTGGTTCTCCACCTATTTCAAACATTGCCCTGATCAACTTCTTGAATTCCCGCCCACTCTCAGTATTAGCATCAGCCAAGTCCTTGGAGAAAAATAACCATGACATGGAATTCAGGTTTGTGTTGAATACTGCTTGGCCAATATTTATGGCAGTACCGGCTTGACAACATTCCTCCACAGACGAAATCCTGCGATTTATGTCTAAAATTGACCGAATAATACAATATATATATTAGATTAAATTTTGAATTGTTAAGATATATATTACATTATATTTTATTTAATTGATTTTAATTTTTTTAAATCATATCTTTTAAAAATGACAATAATATCATGTCATAGATATTAGATTATCACACTACCCTCTGATTCCAATCTTGAACTCTTAGAAGAAGACTAAAAGTACCTTTACAGGATTCAAGATTTAATTTAACAGATCTTCTAGGACGAAGATTGCAGCTCAAATGCACAATACTAGATACAGACAGACGGAAAGTTCAACATAGAGCAACACGAAATCAATACAAGCACAACAAAAATTGATGTGACGTTAAAATCCTTAGCGTACAAGTTCAGGAGGTCAGACAAAATCCACCCATTGTATGAACTATGAAGAGAAGCGATTTACCTACAACACTACATAATTCTCATTCAAAATCTTGGTCATCGCCAAATTCTATGCAGCTGGAACAGTTTTATTCTGACGCCCTCTGTTCCAAAGATGTAGAGACCAGAAAATCCTCCAAAGTCCTCCATTAGCTAATTGCGGAATAAAGATTCTGCCCCAGAACGGGTAATATGGACCAGGTAATTTCAGCAACACGAAGACCATAGCAAGTGTGATCAAATGCCAAGGAACAACAGCGTCCTGATTCCACCAAATACGAAACCCAAGTTAGCTTAGCATGAATTTGGTAATACAGACGTGAGATGGATCATTTAGTTCAATAAACAGCATAGAAAGTCAACCTTAGGCGGGGGAGATAATTTTTTGGCCGTGGCTATCATGATTCCACCAACAACAATCCCACAGATTAACGGAATAGGAACAAGGTCTAGTTTTCTTTCATGAGCACAATAGATTAACTCGCTGATAGAGGTCACTGCAAGCAAAGGTATGGATAGGTATTTGATGACAGTTAAAGATAGATCGAGGACAAGTTGTAGAAAGTTTTCCAGAACTTGGATCCAGGGAAATGCTTTCACCGGCTCAGGCAGCTGATCCCAAAAATTCTTCACCTTAGCCTTGATATGATCCAAGTCAAATTTCCCCGAGTCACCAGCCTGTCCATCTGCCATATGTGCCGCACACGAGACATTAGATCTGGTTTTCAAGAATACTCCAAAGGGCTTGCAACTGAAGTTGCAGCTTCGACTGATAACACGCTGAAAAGAAACCAAATAATTATAGTCATGGTAAAACTTCAGTAATTTCTAAAGATGGTTGAAAAACATGTTACTTGGTTAACAAGAACAACATAGAGCAATAGATGACACGATTAACAAACAATACAAATTAGTTTCAACATTTCAAACAAGGATGTGAATCATGTGATCGCAAAGAAAACAAATTGAGAACAGGAAAATGAAATTAAGTTCTGTAAGTGTAAGGAGAGACAGGAGCTAAAAAATGAGAAAGCATGAGGAAACAAAAGCATGATATTGAAAATTTTCCAGGTGTAATTGTGAACTTAAGATTTTGGACAAACATTCGAATGAATCCCTGAATTTCATCTCCTTCAGATTATACAGGTTCACGCGAAACATCCAAAGTCTCATATTCCGGAACATCCCAACGAAGAAACAACACACTTGCCAACTCTGAACCCAATGCAGTCGCGATGCGAAATCATCCATTTCACTGTACACATCTCAATCAAAATAAGGCTCTAGAACGAGCCGAAATTGTCTTAATCTACATCTTGATAAAACCCCTGCACAGCCACACCCTTTGATTCTATCAATCACTAGTCGCTTTGCAACGCGCGAACCTCCAGCCTCACCATCACAATACCACTAGACATCCATCAATTTGAAATTTGCACAAACTTACCTGGCCCCGTTTATTCATTCATGAAACTTCCCCCGATTCGTTGATTTATCAAATCATATGCCCTAATCAATCGAAGTCACAATCAACCAACCACAAAAGCAATCGCAGCAGAGACAAAACACCTTCAATCACAAATGACAAACAGAAACACAAAAAATTGCAAGGTCCGTAAATTGCATCGTATAGAGAAGTCTCACGATAGGAGACGGCGCCGGCGTTCGAGGAATACTTGCTGGTGAGAATCTGAATGAAGCGGCGGCGGCGACGCGGAGAGGAGGTGAGGAGGCGATGGGAGTCAGCGTGGAGCGGAACATTGGGTGGTTAGGGGAGAGATAGGAGGCATATACGGTCGTGTGAGCGGTGGCCATGGAGGCGGCAGCGGCGACGGCGGCCAGCAGAGATAAAAAAGTTAAGTGATTCTATTGGGAACTTGTTGGGGGTGAGTACTGGTTAACCAGAGTGACATCGGACTGATAAAGTCTTAGAAATGCACGTGAAATTACGAAAGATTACTTTTATCACAATTATAAATAGATCCGATCGGTTTTGAATCAAAATCGAATGATCGGTTTGAAAACAAAAACCGTAATAAAATTAAAATCGATTAAAATCAAAATCAGACCGTAAGATATCGATTAGGTTTAAGTTTCATTAAAAACAAAACGTTGATTCGGTTTTGCTTCCAAATCGTCTATTTTCTTCTTAAAACTTGAAATCTTCAATAATTCATTTTCATTATTCATATCTCAAAACTTATTTTATCTTTAATCCTTATAGGTGAAAGACTTAATTTCTATCATTGAGTGTAATTTTTTTTAGAGTTCTATGTGCCTTGATATTTTTCAATATTATATTTTATTTTATTTAAACGATTTATGGAATAATATCATTTGAGATGTATCTCATATGCAAGTTGATACCGAAACGTAAAAAAAGAAGAAAAAAAAGAAAAATAACTAAATTGTGCTTACCTAAGATCGAAACCTAAATCGTCATTGAATCGGAACTATACCGTAACCGACGGTTCTTGAACCGGAATCGAAATCGACTCAATAGATTTCAATTTCGGTTAATCGACGGTTCTTGAACCGAAACTGAAATCGACTAAAGAGGTTTCAGTTTATCTTTCTCTAAAATCGGAACCGACGGTTCGAAACCGTGATCAAGTCTAATTATAAATAAATAAATAAATATATATATATATATATTGATTTTGTGTATTTTGACACTTTTGTTTTTGTGAATAGGGAGTAAAAAATGTGAGTGGATGAAAACAGAAAAAATAATGATGATGAAGATGATACGACATAAAATAAGGATATTTTAGACTTTCGGACATTAATTTTGAAAAGGTTACTTTCTTCGTTCTATAATATAAACAACACTTATTTATTTGGATGAAGACAGAAAAATATGAGTGCATGAAGACAAAAAAAGTAATGATGATAAAAATGATGCGACATAAAATAAGAATATTTTAAACTTTTGGACCAATTTTGAAAGGGTTATTTCCTCCGTTTCATAATATAACCAACACTTGCTTATTTGAACCGTCCCAAAATATATATACAACATATCATATTTAATAATCTTTTCATACAAAAAAAAATATCAAAATAATCATTATCTGCTACCATATATCACTATCTTCTCTCACAATCCTTACAGTAACTCTCATTCTTTATTCACCAAGGTCCACATAAATTCAACACACATATAGATCTACATGTCTCATTAAATCGTCGCCTATATTATGAAACAGATGGAATAATTTATATAGGATATTTATTTTTAATAATGTATTATAATTTATCTAAAACGAACAAAGTAAATATTCGGTAATGATTTTATTGGCTGAAGAACCTCGCAAAGTATCAATTCTCTAGTGTATATACATTCTACAACAAACATTGAAAAATATAAAGAAGATAAATTCTACAACGACAAACTATTGGCTAATTGATGATCATACAGTAGCGATTTTCCACATTATATGTCCTACATACTGCAGAAAGACCTATTGATTCCACTATCATTAAGCTCTTGTATTAGCGAAATCATAACAGAACTCTGGGTTAGTTACCCCCAGAAAGTGTGTTTAACATTCTACAATGCGGATACAGCCTTCGACCCTTTGCCTCGTAGCTAAACAACACTTCAGAAGTTGGCCTCCTCTGTCAGTGGTCGCCTCCAGAAGTAAGTTTAACTATCAGCTGCTACCAGATCGAACCATCACAAGTCCAAGGAGGCTCTATGAAAAAATTGAAAACTACAAGGAATGTGCAGGATTAATGCGCCAGCACGAGGCAAGCGATACCAGTTGAAGAGCAAAATTGCGCTGGCCCGTGAAACCATGTCTGTGACAGGAAACAAACAGAACACTTAACCATCAGCTAACGGTGTCTTCGAGTCCTCCTGTTGGCTAATGGTGTGAGCTGTAAAGATTAGATACTTCATAAATCATAAGCAAACTACATCGCCTTCTACTAATGCTTTTAATAATCAAAATTCAAGAGCATGAATGGAGAACACAAGTCAGTATGCACGATCGAAAGTAGATAAAAGAATTTAGCCGACCTTAGTTTTGGCATAACAGCTCATTACACAAGGATGTAAGAACATCAAAATATTTGCTGACATCAACAACAATCACCACCCAGTATTTGCTGACATCAAAATATGAAATTTAACAATTTATGTAGCGTATACTTTTAAACACCCCAGTTTCCTCTTTGAATGAGCCTTTTCATAGCTGGAAACTCCACATTGATACAACATAGTATGTTATTTGCTTGGCATATGCCAAGCTACCACCTACATTAAGCATTTGTATAGACTCAAATACTCACAGGAAGCATTGAGCAAACTGCCAATCTCTATCTTGCAGAATCATAAATAACAATGTCAAATTGACTGGTTCCTGAATCAAGGAACTCAATAATATGCGTGCTTTCTAATGACTGATTAATCAGGCCCGGACTTCTACTTGTTTGGGTCTTTGCTCCGGCAACAGCAACCCTAGCCCGACCTTCACTTCACTAGAAGCCTCAGTCCTCTTCTCCATATATAATGGATTAGACGTCAGAACCTTCAACCCTTCACTCTTACTAATCTCCAACACTTCAGGAAACCCATCACCACATCCCTTCGACATCCCCACATCGATCCTGATAGCCGCATTGCCACAAACCCCATTGATCCCACTATCCTGAATCGTATGCCCCATAACCATCCTCTTCGCACCAGGAATCCTTGTCAGTACCTTCTCAAGCGTCTCACAATCGCAATCCCTCTCATTCTCATTCGAATACCTCCTTGACCACACCACCGAATCCCTCCCCTTCCCGACCTCCCTCGACAAGGCCTTTGTCTTCCCCTTGATCCAATCCCTCACCTCCTCATCGATTCTCTCAAGCCCATACTCCACATGGTTCACCAACAACCCTCCATGTACAAACACATTGTCTCCCACCACAAGCACCGTCACATTCTCCCCCAATAACCGCCTATTGATCACCCCGTCGGGCCTCAACGCTGCCAACCTTGCCCTAAACCCCTCCCAATACTCCTCCCTGGCCCCCCTAAACCTCTCCTGCACCCCCTCAAACACACCTTTCCCCTCACTCTCAACACCACCACACAACCGCTTCATCGTCTCCCCAATCCGATACCAAAACCCCCAATTCCGAAACTCCTCCACCTCCTCCTTCGCCACATACCTGAAATCCCCGCCCACATTCATGATCTCATGATTCCCATTCATGGTAATCACACTCCCACCAACATTCCTCGCCTGTCGCTTCAACCTCTCCATGAAATACAGTATCCTGATCTCGTCGCCGCCGCGATCGAGGACGTCGCCGACCTGGACGAGGGTGGAAGATTCGCCGGTCCAGGAGTCGGCGGAGGCGTCGATGAGGCCCGCGAGGCGGAGCGAGTGTTTGAGCTTCGAGAGGTCGCCATGGACGTCGCCGATCGCGACCAGGCGGTCCGGTGCGGGGCGGCGCGTGAGAAAAGGTGAGGAGGGAGGAAGATGCCGCCGCTGACCGATAAGTCGACGAAGGTGGAGATGAAGGCGGGGAGGGCGGCGCAGGTGGGGTTTTCGCCGGAGGTTAGTGGCATTTTTGGGGTGGCGTGGCGGTGGGGTGATTTTCCGGCCGGCGGCGGAGAGGCTTTGGCCGTTTGGGGGAGATTTGAGGTGTTTTGTTCTGTTTTGTATGGTTCGTTTTATGAAGCAACGAGGAAATTGGAAGAGAAGAGAGAGTTTTGTACGACTAAGTGATAAGTGGATTCGTATAAATATTTGAAAATAGTTTTTTTATTTAAAAATAAAAATAGAATATATATATATATATATATATATATGGATGCTTTAATCGGTTGATATAGTAAAATTATTTGGTTCATAATTGTATTTGAATAACTTATTAAATAT
Source organism: Drosera capensis (assembly GCA_001925005.1). Classification (NCBI taxonomy): domain Eukaryota; kingdom Viridiplantae; phylum Streptophyta; class Magnoliopsida; order Caryophyllales; family Droseraceae; genus Drosera; species Drosera capensis. Next base: position 4,066 of record LIEC01009506.1, on the reverse strand, counting down.
AACGAGTTAAACAAGCTTTCATCTTCAAGATAAGTGAAGCTCCGCATTAGAGTCACTTATAAAAATTACGTTATTAATTATCTATTCATTATATTTTATCCAAAAAATCAAATGATAACGGGACTCCAAAGAGAAATGGGAAATTGTACCAGGTCCTTGAGACTTTATTTGGTCCTTCCTCTTGTAATGCTTTGGCCACAATGGAGAACATCGCGGAAGCAAGTCCTGATTTGGATTCTGAGGCTGCTTTTGAACTAATACTAGGCTGCAAGTATTACTATTGTCTTCAAGTCAAGTGATTCAGTTTGTCAAATGACAAGGCAAAAAGTCAGGTTCCTGATGGCAAGTTCAGGTTCATGATAGTTGAAAAAGATTTCAAAAATGTTTTTTTTATACCCTGGAACAATGAATTACGAATGAAAGTCCACGAAAACAAGCACGTTTCTATGACTTCAATCCTTAATATTTCTTGAGTACACACGTGAGGCGACTATAAGCAATCAGTCAATAATAAATCTAAAAATACGCCGACAAGAGAAATCACTCTAAGGTGATTCAATAAACAAACAACGGAGCACAATGGAGTCCAGGAAAATAAACCAAATTGAAACACAAAACAGAACTCATCAAATCGTAAGATCTTCTCTTGAATATATATATATGGGACAACCAGGAGTTACTATTAGCAACTGTAGACAGGAACTTTAGAAGCATTAGCGGGGTCAGGATACAACAAAACGAACTCACACATATCAAATATTCCCTGGTAAAATTTTACTAATTTTGATAGTGAGATTTAGTTCGATAGTTGAGAGAGAGTTAGTAAAATATAACAATTTGATATTTATTTTTCTAAAAAAAAAAGTGTTGTATTTCTTTTCTTTTAAAAAGATTATACTATTTTGACGATAAAAAGTTTGATCGGTATTACGGGACGATCAAATATTGTTTTTTTAAAAAATATCATAAAAGATTAATGATGATAAATGTTGCGTATTATAATCGTGGAGCAATAGAAAAAAAAAAAAATAATATTTTATGATTTTCAGATGTGTTTTTTATGAAGACATTAAAAATAATATATCTATTATTAGAAAAAAAAATTATATATATTTTGTTTTTTCATTTTGTTTTGAAAAAATATTTAAATTATATGTGATTATAAATATTTAAATTAAATAGAAAAAAATATTATATAATTATAATTAAATAAAATATATGATTAAGATTTCAGACAAGAAAATATTTTCTCTCATCATCCCTATTTCCCATCCCCATCCCCACAACACCGCCCCCTCCACCTCCCCAACTTGCATCCATATTTTACGTATTATAATCATAAAATAATAAAAAATTTAAATTATATCATTTAAATAAATAATAAAATTATTTAAATTACGTATTGAATAATACACGAAAAGAATAACATTTTAATAATTATAAAATAGAGATAATAAGTGAAACAGAAAAAAGAATATATTTCATGATTTTTAAATATGTTTTTTGTAAAGACATTAAAAAATAACATATCTATTATTCGTAAAAAGTAAAATTATATTTTTTTTCATTAACCGACGAAATATTTGAATTAATAATAATAATAATAAACAATATAAATATCGTTTGATTATGACCAAATAGAATATATGATTGTCAGACTTCGACAAGAAAAAATTTTCTCTTACCATCCCCATCCCCACCACCACCTCCTCCCCAACTTGCATCCATATTTTCTCTCCCTCAGCGCGTCCCCATTTCCCGTCACCTCCTAATCTCACTCTCCCCTCTCCCCTCACTTCTCTCTCCTTTGACAACAACAACCCATACACATCATTTCCTTTCCCTTCCCTTTCCTTTCCCCTTCAAAAATGCCCTCAATCTTCTCGACTCCCTAACTCGCCCCAACTCACCCAGTCATGAGACCGATTCCGCCGCCAACCGCCCCCACAACCGCCGCCGCCACCACCACGACGCGCCACCAGCGCCGCCGCACCGATCTCCGGCTCCCGCTCCCGTCCCGCGAGTTCGCCCACGCGGTCCCTCTCCCGCTCCCCCCGACCGTCGACGCCCCGATCTCCCTCTCCGACCTCGACCGCCTCACCCGCATCGGCTCCGGCAACGGCGGCACAGTCTACAAGGTCCTCCACCGCCCGACATCCCGCGTCTACGCCCTCAAGGTCATCTACGGCACCCACGACGACGAGATCCGCCGCCAGATCTCGCGCGAGGTCGAGATCCTCAGGTCCGTCGACGATCCCTCGTTGGTCAAGTGCTACGATATGTTCGACCACAACGGCGAGATCCAGGTGTTGCTTGAGTTCATGGACGGCGGATCGCTCGAAGGAAAGCGGATCCACGACGAGACGCAGCTGGCGGAGCTCGCGAGACAGGTGCTCAGAGGTCTCCGGTACCTCCACGCGAGGCATATTGTTCATCGAGACATCAAGCCTTCGAATCTGTTGATAAACAGGCGAGGCGAGGTGAAGATCGCGGACTTCGGTGTCGGGAGGATTTTGAACGAGACGTTGGATCCGTGTCAGTCGTCGGTGGGGACGATCGCGTATATGAGTCCGGAGAGGATCGATACGGATAGGAACGAAGGGAGGTATAATGCGTATGCGGGGGATATATGGAGTTTAGGTGTCAGCGTGTTGGAGTTTTATCTAGGGAGGTTTCCGTTTGCCGTGGGGAGGCAAGGGGATTGGGCGAGTTTGATGTGTGCGATCTGTATGACGGATCCGCCTCAGGGGCCGCCGACCGCGTCGTTCGAGTTTAGGCAGTTTGTGTCGTTGTGTTTGCAGAGGGATCCCGGGAGTAGGTGGAATGCGGTGCAGTTGTTGAATCATCCGTTTATTACTAGGAATACGGTGCCTGGGAGGGCCGGTGACGGTGGCGGTTTGGTGAATGGTCCGAATGGGGACGGGCTGAGAGGTGGTGGTGGCGGCGTCGGCGTTGGTGGTGGGAGTTTGGGGAATGGGGGTCAGAATCAACAGGTGCATCAGCTTCATCGGTTGTTGCCTCCGCCTCGTTCTCATAGTACTTGAGGGGATTCGTGTTTTCTCGTGTTGGTCTTTGAATTAGTAATGATGATGATGATAATATTGATTGCTTTGATGAAAGATTTGTTGATGATCTGATGAAAGATGAACTTGGTTTCGGTGATTCTTAGAGATCGTCAACATTGTTGTTGTAATCAAGGTTCGCTGAAGCAGAATCTGTTTGGTCCTAAACGATGAATCATTGCCCGAATGTGGCGAGGTGATTACCTGGTCTTGAATCGGTAAATTGGCTATGGACGGAACGTAGGCCGATTCGGTAGTCCATTGTTGTACTTCTTTATGCTTATTTGACCAATCAAGACTTGATATAGAGATTTGTGACTGTAATTTGGCATCATTAGTGGAAAATTATGGCATTCTGTTTGGATTATCCTCGTGTCCCGGCTCGTAACTTGTTTCCATATATGAGATTGACTCTTTCTTGTCATGGGACCAAATCAATGGGGATGCTTTTCCTTTTGTCAACAAGATGACTGCTAGAGAAGGGAAGTTTCCACATAAAGGTCTTCGATTAATCTTCGTCGTTGAATTGTCTTTTCCTCTTCTGTTTATGCGTACCCGTATTCGTGGAAGAGACGCTGTATCAAAGCTTGGAACTTTTATTGCATGCATTTGATGTTGCTATTTGCATTTGACTTTGACATATGATCTTTCAACGTGATCATAGCAGGACTATTCACATTGTGGTTATAGTATCAATATTTTTATTGGTATTTGTGAATATTTGGTAGCATGACTGTGTTGTGTATGGTACCTTTGATGCTTTGTTTAGCTTGTTTTGAGTTATTTTCGGCACGTATTGGATGGTTGCTTATATCTAATGGTTAGCTACATGTTTATGTTTTCGCCGATTTTGTGGCTTAGAGGGATACCGAGGAGCCAAGGGAAGGACCAACTGTCGTATTGAGCTCTTGCAAGCTACATGTAGCTTGAGTAGCCTTCATTTTCGACCAACAGAAATCAGAATTGCATGTAATTTGAGATTTTCCTGTTCTAGCGTTGCCAGG
>LIEC01009504.1:0-13355 GCA_001925005.1 Drosera capensis | reverse complement strand
AAAAAAGAAGATGAAATGAAAACAGTGGGCGAGTGCATAAGATATACAATTCTTTCCTGTTTAGTGCCTCATGCATCAGTTTAATCTTTATAAGTTCAATGGTCAAATCTGTTTCCAATTAAAATAAATGGTAAAATGCACGAAGCTTCTGTCACCTTTGGGTCTTCAGAAGGATTAATTGCTTATTGGCGACAAGCCGACAATCCATCATAGTGTTCTTTTCTTTTCTTTTTCTTCTTTTTCCTTTTTTTTTTTTTGCAGAAAGGGTGTATTTCATTAATCATAGTGAAAAAGTTACCCAAAAAAAAAACCTCCAGATTTTGCTACACTAGGCAATAGGACCTGTTCTCCTCTACCGTGCACACCTTGTAGCTGATCTTAGGTACCTTCTAACGCGAGCCATGCCCAGTGTTGGAAACTAGAAAGATAGCCCTGAATTAAGCTTAAGGTGGCATTGGCACAGCATGACAGGTCCTTGCATATTAACAAGACAGGGATAATCTGGACAAAGATCGCAAGGAAATTAAATGACACATTTGGGAAGCTAGAGTCTCAGGTCCGTTGTGGTCATGCTGGAATAGGAGCTTGTTCCTGGCTTGCCAAATATTGTAAAATAAGGCATTCATGGCTCTTCGTTTTGTAACCCTTAGCATCCATTCCTTCATTTCCTCCCATTTGAGTCTCTTAGTAGATAGTCTTGATTTCATCAAGAGCAGATTCATAACCTTCCTTGGATAAGGACATTGAAAAAAGAGATGGTCTCTTGGTTCAGTTTGTGATCTGCAGAAAGGGCTTTACCAAGTTTGTGATCTGTTATCCATTATAATCCCCCATTTACCAAGTTTTTCCCTTGGTTGTAACCTGTCTTGTACTGCAAGCCAGCTTATAAAACTGTGCCTAGGAAATGCAGCCCAAACGAGGTCTGTCCACCAAGCCTTTGTACCATGCGTTCTTAGTGCATAATAAGCACTTTTAACTATGAATCCCTTATTTGGATCAGGGCACCAGATTACTTTCTCCATATGAATCATCAGTTAGGGCTTGAGCATATCCCTGGTGCTTAGTAGTGATCTCCATAACCTATCATAGTATTTGACGACGAATAAAATGCTAAAATGGAGTCATATTTTGGTGGTTCTTTTTTTAAGAGATTTTACAAATAAGCAACTGAAATATTTGGTATTTATATAAAAAACCCAGCTCAAATTATGAGATTTACAAAAAACAAACCCAAATTATGTAATCTTACAAAATGACTATTGTCATCATCTCTTCGTTAAAACTTAACGATTTCTTTGCTTTTTTCCCTTTTTGTTGGGACATGAATAAAATAGCTTCCCTTTGTTGGATCCAGTTTACGGGTTTTGCCTCTAATCCATAATTACATGGTTTGAATAACGTGTTTTCATACCAACTTAAAGAGCTAGAAAGGCATCGGATTGAGCCTTCTTGGTGTATTCACGCAGATTGGGGAAAATGGAATGAAATTGTAGATGGGTTAGGGTTGGTGGGCAAGAGTTTGACAGCAAAGAGAAGGTGGAGAGGACAAAGGAAGAATAGGGTAAGGGGCATGTATAATTTCACAACGAAAAAAAAAAAAGAAAAAACAAAGAACTCGTTTAGTTTGAACGGGAGAGATGACGACAACCGTCATATTGTAAATATTATATGATTTGGGTATGTTTTTTTGTAAATATCATGATTTCGGTTGGTTTTTTATAAATATCAATGATTCAACTAATTATTTATAAAAAAAAAATTTATTAAATTATATCGTCTTTGAGTTTGATAATCATTTCTTATGAGTTTTCTTATTTCATGTGATAGGCGTCCTGTTGAAGATATATTGAGGCTGTTGCCTGGATCACATTCTGACACAAAACGAGTAAGTCTGTCCCTTGTGCTACTGTCCTTTTCTGGTTCTGTGACTAGATTTTTTTTTCCTTGGAACTCTATTTCTAATAATTTTGATCTCTGCAGGGTGGATTCTCACGTAGAATATCCTCAGGTTCAACAAATGCTGACAAGTATGTTGGAACTATATACCCTGATCTTACGTTCAGGAAGTCAAAAATTTAGGATGCTTTCGAGACAGTCTCATTTGAATACAAGTCATGATTTAATTTATAGGCTCTATAACAAAGATGTCTGTAATATGTTTTTAATGTCATATGTTTGTGAAATAACATAAGTTTTCTCATGAAAATTCAGAAGGGAATGGTTCTCCCTTTTTGTTAATGCTCCTTCTTTTTGTTTTTTTCTATTCTTTCCCTTCTAAGAAGATGTCTTGTGAATCGTGATCATGTTTTCCTTGAAATTTAGACTTATTGATGGAAGACGCTCGTTGGTTCTAGTTGTGTTCAATGGAGGGGTAACATTTGCAGAGATTTCTGCACTCCGCTTTCTGTGCGCCCAGGTTTGTCATGTTCTTGTTTCAGTTGCATCTTTAATTTGAAGTCTATTTTATTTTGGGAAGGAGTTTCTGAGACATTCAGTAATGCTTTTGGACTTTGATTTGGTGATTGTTTGGTGATTACTAGAGATCATGTTGTGATTCATCATTGATCCACTACGATCTATGGACGACAATGCGAACTATTATCAAAGAAGATAGGTCGATTTCGTTCTGAACTCCTTCGTGATTCTTAATGCAGAGGACCATATAATCTACATCAGTATCATTAAAAAAAACCAACAAAAATGAAAAAAAGACAGAACCAATGTAAATTTACAACCAGGGAATACTGAAGCAATGCTGGGAAGTGTTCCTGCCATTAGTTTTTATTAGCAGTTCTGCGTGTGATCTGATCGACGAGAGGTTAAGTCCTACTCTGAGACAGATTGAGGTCAAAAGTTCCCTGTCCGCTGTGTATAGTATATAAATTCCAAAAGGGGAGAATCCCATCCGTCTTCTAGAATTGTTGATGCTAAAGGGTTGAAGTATTAAAGAACTCAAATGTCTTTGTGTTAGCATTCTGCCAAGGTGCTTGGTCTTGGACCAAGTTTATTTCGCCGTGATTGTGAATGCCTCAACTTATTTCCCCTTCGTGATTAACATCTCAGGAGTAACTCACATGCTTGCTCCTTAGTTTGACAGCACTAAACTACTAGTTCATCTCCAATGTTTTGTGAGTGTATTCCCAGTTTCTGGCCATAGTATATGTCTAATTTACTGATGACAGTAATTGGAATTCATGACTATGCTCTTTGTGATATATTATATCTGGTTATCCTAGTTATATACGGAGTACTTTTTATTTATGCGACTTGATCTTGTTGTTTCAGGAGGGGATGGCATATGATATAATTATTGCAACAACCAAAGTAGTTAGTGGAGATACACTGTTGGATACGTTTGTGGAAAAATTGTCATGAAACGTCTGAAGTTCGACCTTCAAAACGGAGCTGAGGCTTCCTGTACTCTTTCAGCAATGGCGATTTCTCTCTGCCCTGCATTTTGTCTAAGTTGCAGATACAGAAGTTTCTGTCTGTGTTAGACCATGAATGCATGGTGTTCAATACCCTTCGCTGACCTCATGCTATGGTTTTTATCCAAGTTCAATTTGGATGGACCTCATCGCGAACATTCTGCAAAATGTATGTGTTTTTTTTTTTTGTAAATTATGAATTGGTTTGTTGTGGACCGCTACAGTATAGAGACATTCTGCAGATGCAATTGTTGGTTCTAGTTTTCGGTGTGGAAACATCGCCTAGAATGCTCACTTGATGCAATATTTTAAGTCTGAATTCAGACTCTTGTTCACTCTTTTTTTCATGAGGAGAGTACTGATGGTAGGAGCATTACAAACATCTGAATTTTCTCTCCTTCTCCAATAATATGTCAATTATTGGACGTGTAAGTAGTAAAGTCATTATCCCTGCCTTCACAGCTCTCAATCGCTTAATGCCCTGATAAATCATGAGATTGAAGTTGCCATGGCAACATTTTTGTCTTCCCTTGGGTCCCTGAAGTGTAGCAGACTAGCAGCTCAATAAGCAGCAGGGCGCCTTCTGCTGGTTACTTCAGACATTATGTTTCCATCTTCAAGAGATATGTCAAAATGGGTCACCATTGTTTTCGTCCTGCTCAGTGTTTGTTTTCATGTGTATACGAAGCCGGTATGGTCCTGCCTTCACGATAAGCATCCTTGGTAAAACAAACCCTGATGCTAACCTTAATGTATCAGAAAACTGCCCGATATTAAATATACACCAATATCATGAATCCATTTTTTGTATGATACAGCTTGTTCATTGAGATCATGCAGCCATGTTATGTTTCACTATCATACAAAATCCCAGTAATCTTTTGAGATGCAGCTCATACATGAAGAACCGCAAGTGTAAGAAAACTGTGATTTGGATCCAAGGAAGCCAACATTGTCCCAGAATAATCAAAAAATCATGCTACGCAATAAGACCCCAAGCCAACAGCATACAAAAACGTTTTGAGGCAGCTAATGCCCTCGGCATCTCACGAACACCATCAACATCTCGAACAAACCGAACCTGCACAAAACCACCAACTCATCATCTACAGCATCATCCGCTCCTCAACCCTAACAAAACAAAGTCACTAACATCATTACATTAACCAAGAACAAAAAGTTTCTTGACATTGACATACAAACAGATGAAAGAGGCTGTAAATCTCCCCAAAACTTGTAAATATTACTCCGCAATGTAATTAACAGCTTCATTGGCTTTCTTCATTTTGTAACTGATCTCAGCACAATGAACATAACAAAAGTTCACCTGACCAGTAAATAGCCTGGTAGAGATTCCCATAATGCAGGGAAGTAATCTTTTTATGATTATATATCCCATGAATATAGGTTATCAATGGATGAAGATTACATAGAATGGACCTACAAAAACTGCGAGCCAATCAGGAAAGCTCATTCCGTTACTCCAAGCCAAGCTATTATGGTCCATGGCATAGCTGCAGAAGAAGCCTTTCCAGCATCAATGAGCCCTGTCGAAGGGTTTTGTGTCATTGTAGCATATATCCCAAACAGCTTCCATAGCCTCCCTAGCAGTTGTCTCCGAGCAGTTGGGATTTGCAATGACCAATTTCATGACCCTTCTTTTCACGCAATCGTGCAAATATCAACAAAATCGAGCACATAATTTTAAGTTGTTTTCAGATCTCAGAGGAGTCGAAGAAAACTCTAAGACAGAAGCAAAGCTTAATACAAATCGCCAAACTTAACAGACAATATCACCGGAACTTCCATTTTTTCCAGACATTTTTGAAAACTAGGACGTCAAGAAAAGGAGCAAAAGCTTTTGTGTGAGATAAAATATTTACACACTATTTAGTTTTGGAAATGAATACCTTCTTCAAACATCTATGATCCTGACAACTAGCTCAATTGCAGAACGAAATGTGTAGAAGAATCGTATACCAAGAAGAGGCGAGACTGGCTTGCTACTCTAGGGTGGATACATGTGGCGTTATTTGCATGTGGTGCCATATGTGATGATGCACAGACATACATCATCTTGTTTTGTAAATAGTGGAGAAATAATCTCCAAGGGAAGCTCATATTTCTCCAATATAACCCTTCACAGGCAAAAAAAAGTGCAAGCTAAAACTAAAGCGCAAAGAAGGAGAACAAAGGATTTTCAAAAATTCACCAAATATGAGCCAAACAGCCAAAATGTCTTCACAGTGGAGACTAGGAAGTAGACAAAATGAAGTGCTTTCCTCATGCGCAATAATCATTAGTCTGAAACCATCAAGATATGGAAATAAACAAAAGAAATAACTCAAGATTGCACATAAACATCAATGGGGAAGCTCACCTGTTCATGGCCTCGCAACTTAGCATAACCACGCAGCAACTCCCGCTTGTAATGGCAGTCACCACTAAGATGGCCTGCGCGAATCTATTTCAAAAATGAATTGGATTATTAAATGGTTACCTAGATGATTTTATAACTCAAAATGCATGAAATACTGAATAAAACATCACCTTAAAATGCCACATACCTCACTGCTCTTGAAGATGATATGAAATGCTCGATGCCTGTAACAATGCTTTAAAACGAGAACAATGTAATGTGGATTCGGAATGCTCTATGACTAGCTCAAGAACCTTATCTAGCTGGTTACTCTAGCAAATAGAAGTTACCGGGCCACACCAAATGCAAGGTGAAGTGTGGATTCGGAATGCTCTATTACTAGCTTCGGAGTTCATGCTAAAAGCCAATAATAATTTCTTATGGAGATTGAATGTTTTCTCTGTCATTGATGAAACATTGGATGTTTCAAGAAACTATCATCATTTCTCATAAGATGATCTCCCATGAATTTCAAAGTCGGTGCTATTCTAATGGTTTTCTCAAGAACCTAAGACTGCCTCAAAAATGTAATGAATCTGAAAGGTGGATTTTGCATAATAACTTCGGACGATACCTTCACGAGGGGTTGATTATGTTGTATGCAGGAAACACGAGTTTAAACCTGCAAATCCTAGGCCACCGCCACAGGCTCCGTTAAGGCCAGGGAAAGTATCACCACCTCTTCCTGTACCTGCCAAGATTCCAAGGCCTCCTTATGTTAGTTCAAGTGAATTGCCTGAACTGTCGAGGCAATTTCAGATTCATGATTCTGAGGGCATTGAACGTATGAGGGCTGCATGTCGACATGCAGCCCATGTTTTGGAGTATGCAGGAACTCTGGTTAGGGTAAGTAAATTACAGTATTGGGAATGGACAGAACATCAGGAGAGGAGATAAATATGGTTCTGTTTTACCTTGAAAACGGAACAATATCTTTTCGTTGTTGCTTCTCCAGGTTTGTAAACTGGAAGCCTTGTTTACTATTTGTTAATCATGTTTTCGGAAGTCTTTTAAGTTTTTATGTGGTGATAATTTTGTTGGCTTTTTTTTTTTTTTTTCCTGTGGGTTCTTCTTTGTCTTGAATTCAACAGTCATCAGTAACTACAGATGAAATTGATCGAGCAGTTCACAAGATGATAATTGATGCTGGGGCTTACCCATCACCACTTGGATATGGTGGCTTCCCAAAAAGTGTGTGCACATCAGTGAATGAGTGCATGTGCCATGGGATACCTGATTCTCGCCCGCTTGAGGTTCTTGTTAACATTCTCTTCTGGGAAAACAATTCAATTTTTTCTGCTCAATCTAATGGTTTTATTCAATGCAGGACGGCGACATATAAAACATTGATGTAACAGTCTACTTAAATGTATGCTCCTGATCTGTTTTCTCATCTTTTGAATTCTTAAATTAAAGGCTTGGTTTTCTATTTATTTGAACATAGTGTATTAGCATTTGGTTGACATTCCTCAGTTCACTAGTTATGGATCATTTACAGAAATCCATTCTCTGGAACTACTGTCAATATCATACTTGAAGGAATGCTCTCATTTAACCAATCTTTATATCTGCAAGAGCTTTTCTTATGCTCCTGAATCATTGGGGAACTTTCCACTTTTGACTCGGCCTCTTTTGACTGGTAGGGTTATCATGGAGACACATCAAAGACTTTTCTTTGTGGCGATGTCAACAACCGTGTGAAACGTCTTGTGAAGGTGTATCCTTTCACTTCTGTTAGTCCACTCTCTAGTGGAAAAAACCTGTATGTTTCTACCTCCTTTGTATGGCTTCTTATAAACACTTCGTCAGCCACAAGAAACCATAAATCGTGGGAGCAAGGTAGTGAAAGTCGAATTCCTATTCGGGTTTTGTGGAGCTAGAATCAAAGACTCGGATTGGCATTCATGGAAATATATCATATGATCAGGACCTTTACTGTCTTGCATGAGAAGCAGTTTGAACCAGTGTTACCAAAGGGCTTAATTTTACAAAGCAAGTTTTTGTCCCCATCACTTCATTGCGCAGGTTGCTGAAGAATGCTTACAGAAGGGAATTAACGTGTGCGAAGATGGTGGAAGCTTCCAGAAAATAGGAAAGAGAATCTGGTATAGATTATAATGCCAGTTAGTGTTTTGTGATGCTCCTTACAATGCACATGGAATATTGAAGAGGATGAAAGATTTGGACATGTTTGTCAGGAGGCACGTTACAGAAGTATAAGTGATCTTATGTTTCTGCTTATTCTGCTCGACATGAATTTCCGTTCAATACTTCCCTGACAGAACGATTCCTAAAAGAGTACATGAACCAACAAAGAAAAGGAAAATGGTCACAAAAAAAAAACCATAGAAAAGAAAAATCTGATGGATGACTTTTGTATTTTTTACATCTCAATGTAAATTGTTGAACACCGAGGCTGACCGTCAAGTTAAAAATTTTCATTCAAATTCGGCTCATCTGTCGACCTAGCACTTCATTTCGCACAAGTCGAGGTTTTTTTAAAACTTTTGGTCCTGATAGCCAGAGTGAAGTAACCTTATGAAACTGGAAGTTCAGTACACTTGTAACTGCTGCTATTATTTGTGTACATTGCAATCAGAATTTTGTGATTTGGTTGATATCGTTCTTTCTCTATACATAGTATTGTAAATTGCTATCATAGTCGTCTCTAATGCAATATTTGACTAATCCAGTGAGCTTGCGGAAATGTATAACTTTTGGAGTTGTGGAGCGCTTTGTTGGACATGGTGTGGGCACAATTTTTCACTCCGAACCAATCATCTATCATCACAGTACGTAAGATTGTTGAGAGTGTCTCTGACCGTCTCAATAGTTCTCTAGAGTCGATCATCCATGGTAAGTAGCAAATTTATAAGGTGTTCTTTTGTTTCTGCTTCAGAAGTCTTGATTAAAGAAACTTGTTGACAGGAGGAAATGATGCTCGTGGTCGAACGGTTGAAGGCCTGACATTTACCATAAGTAAGAAGACTGCTCTAGTTTCTTCTTTGATTTTGACCAAAATTTTGATAAGAATAGGCTGGCTTTTACTTGAGCTTACGCTAGGTACTATGTAGAATATGTTTGTATTCCTACTCTATTCATATCCAAGTTCATGTTATTGCTTTAGGGGGTGCTGTGTGAAATCCAAACGTTTTGTATCATGGTTGGTGTATGTGGCAAGGAACCAACTATGCTGATCGCTTGCTCCGCAGATGTATAACTTAGAGCATCCTAGGGCCATGCTTATGCTGCAAAAATCTTTTTAGCAGGGAGTTCTCAATGGCAATACCTCATTACTAATTAGTGGTCAATGCATTTTTATAGACTGGAGACTCCATAGCTGATGCATGTCTGTAGTGAATCCCAATCATATGGGCTAGCTCACATGCAAATTTTTTTTATGCAACTTACACTGCAAAGCCGCATGCTCAGTAGGATCTTATATTTGACTTAGCAGCTCAGGCTTTATCATAAATTATTTTGGCTAATTGTTTAAGTTGACCCTGCAGTGATACAGCTGCTATATTATCTAGATGAGATGAACCTTCCTTCATCAGTGGCAATGCTTTTTGTCTCTTGTAAATCACCCAGTTTATTTAGCATTCTGCTGAGCAATGCCTCTTATGATTTCTGTCGAACAGGAATGATCTGCTGTAATGTTCGTGTCAAATATGCTTTTTGTCTCTTGTAAATCACCCAGTTTTTCTTCTTTTTCTTCCCAGAGCCTATTCTTACAATGGGAAGCATAGAATGTGATACATGGGATGATAACTGGACAGCGTTGACGACCTATGGCTCCCCTGCATCACAGTTTGAGCATACTGTTTTAATCATGAGGACCGGTGCAGAAATCTTAACCAAGCTCTGAAACATTCATCTGAACATTTATCGACTTTCCATCATCGCAGGTCTTCGACGTGAGTTCCTCCTGCTTAATCAGTGTGATCCTCTTGTTGCATATTGGTCATTTATACTTGAAGCATTTCATTTTCTCACTAGAAGGGTACAGTGTTTCTTATCTTTGTGATTTTGAATTTATTAACAGAGGTCATCCGGAAAAATCATCGAGAACAAGCCTTTTGACTGATTCAGCATGAATTCAAATTCGATCTGTATTATTAGACTCTGATCCTGCAAGCTGTAAGATCAATGTGTGCCCCAAAAACATGAGGAATTGTTCCTTTTTTCCAAAGTAGATGCAACGGTCACGTGCATATGCCGAGGTGAGTTTCAGACTCGTGTCACTAATGATAAATCATTTTTTTTTTTTCCAAAAGATTCTATGTAATATTAATGATAATCTTGGTTACAGAATATGTCCAATGCTAAAAGGGTTTTATCCTTTTGAACTTAAATTCCTTCTGGAAATGTATGTTGAATGGTGCCAAATTTCAAATTGCTGCATCCATTTCGGAATCAGAGCTCCAAGGTGCACAATTACCATCTATTGATTTTATGTCATCTTAAGTTACATATCCGTCTCCTCTCAAGTTTTTCCTAGAGATTAATATATATGAAAGCTTATGTTCTAAAGAGAAACAGTAGTTAGTTATGAATATTGTAGAATTCTGCAGTATTCACTATGGAATCTTGCTTTTACTAGCAAGATTCACTCTGTGCATGTTCAAGCTTGGACGATCAGGTACATGTTCCAGTGATAACTGCGTACAAAAAACGCCTGCCAGGAGTCTCAGTCAATCATCCCTCGACCCTTAGTCCTAAGGCCCGAAGTTCTTTCGTGGTTGGGACTGGGGTTTATCTTGTTCGTTTTCCTTGAGATCTACCGTAACTCGCCTCCATAAAGTTTAAACCTTGTCCCGTAGGTCCTGTCCCAAGGTCAGTAAAGGTATCGCTTTGGGTTCATCATCATTGGGCTGGGTTTTAAAGCATGTTTCGACAATTGACCTCGTACTCATATTTATAAACCTACTTCTTATCTCTCCGGAGCTGATGTGGGTAATAACATTCAACGGAAAGTTGAATTGGGATCTTGAAATTGAACGATGAAGGAGCTATCCCAGTCCACATACATCCTTTTCAGCTAGCTGGGGCAGAGAGACAGCAGCTGCAGGGGTGATGCCTGAGAAGATACGAATACCTGCAGTTATACAAATTGATAAACTATCACTTCAATGCAACTATTTGTAAATGAGCTGAAAAAGCCTGAACAAAAGGGTGTGAACCACCCAATGCAACATCTACTGCGACGTTTGCTGGTACACTTTCTCCTTCGCTTTCTGCATCACATATCCTTATTTGTAAGCTATGTATCAGACAAGAAGGTGTCTGAGATATATGAAAAGTGGTTGAAGTTGGAATTAATGTCTGCAATTAGTTTGCGTTAGCATCACGATGCATAGGTAATTAACTGTGTCAACTGTCAAGAAGGTTTGATTCTGTAACACGGTTTCCTGCTGACCATGCGACCATGGACTCGACATCTTAAGAGTGCATTTACAAATAATCTCTCTATTATAAACATAACAAGGATTGTAAGCATTGCATTAGCAACTCAAATAACCGTTTCTCTGATTTAAAATTAGTCTCTACACATTTACTATTTATGGGCTGCGAGTTACATCTTATCATTGTTTGAGAAACTCACTCTGCTGAAGTTTTTAGTTATTATCATCATTTATGATTCGTTTTTTCTTTTTAATCTTAAGCGTTTCTTCGTACGCTCTTCACCATTTTATGAATGAGTGAGGTTAGGTATACGGAAACTTAGTGATCTCACACCTTACAAGGCGCAACAAAAATGAGCCATTGTCCGTTTATTTATGTTTATTCATACTTTTATTCAGATCGATCGTGTAGAATATATATATAAATCATTCATAATCCATCAACTTAAATTTTTGGATTAACAGTTGGATCCGGTTCACGTAAATATTTTCTTCTTGCTCTGGTGATTCCTAACACCTACATATCCCAAGGTTCATTTTTTTATGTCCTGACAACACCACATCTCACATCTCCATCTTGCTGTTTTAAACAGTCACTTTGTCCTTTGATAGAAACTGCTAGCTTCTTGTATAGCTTACAAAAAGAACGCACAAAATGAAATCCATATATCTTCGTTTACTTCACCTTATACTACTTGATTCTCATCTGCTCTTTCTTGTCCCTTAACCCCACCAAAATCACCCATATAACTCTTGATTGATTTGACTTGTATGTTTCATATATTTGATTGATTGATCATGATAACCAAGTACACCATGCAATCCTCGCATACAACAAACATGTGTTCCAGTGAAAGCATAGAGCAAGAAAACAACTGTGGATATGAAGATGAAAAGTTCATCTCGCTCTCACTTGCCCCTCCTGGGCAAAAGGTTTCCAAACATGGGTTTCTTGATCAAGCTTCTTGTTCTTCGAATGTTACGGATGATGGCATTGTCAGTATAGCCCTCGCTGGCCGCGAGTATGGCGTCGGTCTTGAGTCTAGTGGAGCTGATGCAATTAGAAGTACTCATGTTGAAGGGGAATACTGGATTCCGTCTCCTACACAAGTTCTGGCCTGCCCAACTCAGTTCTCTTGCCCTGTTTGCAACAAGGCTTTCAATCGCCACAACAACATGCAGGTTCATTCATTCATGTAGCTTACATCCTTATAAATGCATTTTGACATTTAGATTTTTATGTATGCTTAATTAAATTACCTGCCAAGTCCATGCTATATGCTTTGGTCGCGTCGCGTAATCTAGCTTAAGACAAATAAGTTTAAGCCCAAGACCACTGTCATGAATATATATCATTTGTTTCATAACATATGTTGATGCGAATCTTCTTCCGTTTAGTTCTGGCTGAAACAAGGATAATGGATTGATTCTCCCATAGATAGGGAGTCACATGATTCATATATTTGAGGTATATTGTTTGATCTTAGTTCTCTCCATTTTTGATAATGCGACAATGAGTCCACACCCCCACTCCCAAACTTATTGTAATAGAAGATAGAATTTTGAAGGTTCATACTCCAATACTTGACAATAAGTTCAATGTCTCCTATATATAGATTCATGAAGTTTGGATACTAGTAAAAGATTTCGTTCTTGTACTTATTAGTTTGGCTGCACAGATGCATATGTGGGGGCATGGATCACAGTACAGGAAAGGGCCGGAGTCGCTGCGAGGATCAAAGCCATTGACCTCCATCCTTAGACTTCCATGCTACTGTTGCGCAGAAGGTTGCCGAAACAACATAGTTCATCCGAGATCAAGGCCCTTCAAGGACTTCAGGACACTTCAGACACATTACAAGCGGAAACACGGGCCTAAGCAGTTCGAATGCAGGAAGTGTGTGAAGCCCTTTGCGATCCGAGGTGATTGGAGGACGCACGAGAAGAACTGCGGCAAGGTGTGGTTCTGTATCTGTGGGTCTGATTTCAGGCACAAGAGGTCTCTAAAGGATCACATCAGGTCCTTCGGTGATGGTCATTCGGCGGATACTATCTTGAGCACTGATCTTGATCATGTTCTTCAGAGTACGAGAATCGTATTCG
>LIEC01009503.1:0-24924 GCA_001925005.1 Drosera capensis | reverse complement strand
GAGTTCAGCATCGGAAAATTGAACGACATTCCGCCGCTCTCTTTTGACGTTTGCTGGGGAATAATTGACATTTTTTGGATAAAAAAAAACAAACCCTTTTTTTTTTTAAATAAAAATAAACCGTAACGTTTTTAAGTGTACACACCAAAAACCAATTTCAAGCTTTAATCCCCGAAACCCATGCGTCCAATAGTTTTTTCATCAAACAAATTTTTTTCCAACTGGGCCCCACTCCTTCCTCTTTTTTTTTTTGCCCTTTCACGTGGTCTCCTCTGATTTTCTCCAAACTCCTTCCTCTGCCCACGTCTCCTTGTTCCACTCTCTTTTTTTTTCCCTGGCTCCTTCACGGTTTGGATCTCAAAAAAAATAACTCCTCTGATTTCTGCTTTAAAACTCGTCTTTCGGTCTCGTTCTCTTCGTCTTCGTCGTCGTTGATGACGATGTTCTGCTCCGGAGCCAGTGGGAGAGAAGCTGCTGTGCCGCCTGGGAGATGGTAGCGAGTGGTGTCAGATCTCAGGAACACCTCCTGCGATGACAGAACTCGGTAAATTGAGGCTACGGCTAGCAGCTAGCGGCTCATGTGGATCGGTCAAATGGATCTACACTGATCCGGTATGAACTTCCTTCGCTCTGATACCAAATGTAAGTGTGAGACAAGGAGATTGGTGGGTAAAACCCTTTTCTGATTTCGTTTTATTGCTTGATTGAGGTGCCTTTCGAAGCATACAAATCTATGCTATATATAGGAAAACAAATTCTATGCGTTGCCTAACAAACACGTTTTTTTCCTTGGCCGGTGGAGATGAACAGTGGTAGGCGTTACTGTACAAACGTTTTTCTTGCTTTCCTTTGTCAAGATTAGCTAACACAATCTGCTTCAGATACCGACAAGTATACTAGTCGCCTCAAGAATTTGAACGAGGCAACACAAGAAGGTGAAAAAAAGAATGTTGTATACATGTTCTCAATAACCTGTACTTGTTATCGATTTCTATTGGACAACTAAACCCTAATGACCACCGCCTTTTTTGCTCGGTCCAGCAGCCAACACATACCGCAAACTCCTCACAACAGAGCCAATACTTCCTGAATCACCAACAGAGACGGCAAGTCTCTCCATTGTTGAAGCTTGATAGCCTTGCACTGTTGCCTCTGCCTCAGCTGGCCCGAACTTCCTGCATTGGACAATATCAATCTGGGATGATAGCAGCACCATCACGACGACAATCACTAGTAACCAAATGCTGTACTTTCTAAGCATAGCCATGTGGGTTCGATTTCAGGATCTTTTTGGTTGATTGAATGTGATGCTGAATCAGCAGATGGATTCTCTGTACTCTCTAGACCTGTGTGGAGTTTGAAATTTTATGTATGGACTCGCGATCTCTGAGATTATGCTTTGTGTTCGTTGCTTTGATCGTAATGCTATATATAAATATAGACATCTTTCTTTGACAATGGGGCCTTTTGACTTGTTAACCATGTTATGATAAAACTATTCTTTGGTTTTTCACACGTATGTGGAATTCTTCTCACGCTGATGCGGAGGTATGCACATTTGAATGGACAATTTTTATAATGAAAGTTTTACTTTCAATACTTTCAGCTGGTTTTTCATGAACGATGTTTTGCCTTTTTCTTTTTTTAATTCTATTCTTCTGACCGTGTACAAAGACTGAAATTATATTCCTTCCGTCCCAAAAAAAATTATAATCGATTGATTTATCACGATAATTTATATCTGTTAAATTTAAAAGAAAATATCATTTTATCATGCGAGTATGTGTGAGAGAGAAGAGTGAGAAAAAAAGAAAGAGAAATAATGATGAGATGGTTGATGTGATAAAATAAAGATAGTTTGATATTTTTGTACTCTTTCCTTTTCATATTTATTAAAATGTTTTGATCCGAGTTTATGCAAGTGTTGAATTTGTGTGCATTTTGATGGATAAATATTTTTTTTATAATGAGATTTATTGTATCACTTGTGAAAGAAGATAATGAGTATAGTGTAACAGATGAGATTGATTTTATATTTTTTTATGTTAAAATGTTATCAAAGTAGGAAAGGTTATATTCCCTTCGTCAATATTTGCAACCGTTTGACCCAATACAAGAAATTTATGTGTGCTGAATTTTTATGAAATTTGATGAAGAAAAATATTTTTTAGGGATTGTGGAGTTATTATGAGAAGTGGTAATGTATATATTGTGATAAAATATGATTAATGTGATTTTTTTAATTAAAAATTGACTAATAAAGAGAAGATTATAAATAAATTGGGATAGATAAAAAAATATTGTATGTATTATGTGACGAAAAGAATATTTTTTTTAATAATCAAATAGAAACATATTATGTTTAATATGAAACGAAAAAAATATAAAAAAATCAATAAATAAAAAAATTATAATTTGAATTGGCATTAAAACAAAAATAAAGTATCAGAAGGACGGATGGAATATATCTTTGGTGGAGTTCGATTGCCGGCTGTATGCATCATATAGCACATGTGCTGTCTTAATTATCAGCCATTGGATTGTGGGGAAAGATTAATCATGGGCCAAAGTTTCAAAAGGATATGATCCAATGGCTTTTAGGTGGTGCTGTAGGATGCACTACAGCTGACAATCTTGCTCCATCTTTGGTTCGTCGTGTGTGGCGTTGAGCGAAACACACGACGAAGGGAATGACGTGTGCTTTTAGGTGGTCATGACGTGGCGTTGAGCGAAACATGCGATTGTGCTTTGAATATTTAGCTGATGGGTAGGTGGATGATGTTCGTTCCATTATTCATTGTTCGTTGTTGCTTGATGAATGAGGACAAGGACCCCCAAAGCTATTGCTAGTAGTTTCATATAACCTCAGGGAAGCAGGGGTTCAGATGTTGAATCCGCTATACCATCTTCTAACACGTTCATCGCAGGTGCAGCTCAAAACATATGATTTGGAATCCTCATAAATCATAGAAATTAATTCTATCAAAAACCTAAATTTATTATAAAAGACATATTTATGTAAATCTCATCACTAGAAGCCAGATGCATGCTACAAGTGCTACGCAAATATTCGGAATCTAAGATTAACAAACGGTTCAGCTGTGTCATTAATCACCAAGAAGCAATGGCTCCGACTCATCCTGAAACAGCCCCGCCATATCCTCAAGGCTAGCGCCCAAATCTTGAATAAGACCCACAACAAAGAATCCAACATGACGCACCGCAATAATGATCCCGATAGCGTTCGGAACCTACAAGACACAATATCGTTGAACACCACTGATCACGTTCTCACCAAGAGAAAAAGGTCCGGGCCGCCTCGTAACGCATGACAGCATAGGAAAATCCCTCGAACCAGAATCACATTAGATCCCATTGTGTCCAGGCCTTCCAATTCAGAAGCAGAATATGCTCGGACCTAGTCTCACAAATCAGATTCAGTGCGTTACAAAACAGATAAGCAAAAAACAAGAAAACAAAGACTAGGGGATCGCTTTTTCATACCAAAAGAACAGCGGGGGAGATGCAATCGCAGCATTACACAGGGAAACCAGCACCAATAGCACAGCGTCTTGACAGTCACGTGGTAGAGTATAGACCAATGCAGTAACTTGAGCAAAGAAAAGCATCTCAAACACCACGCAGATGTAAGCCAGTCTCCTGTTCCTAATACTCTCATCCGTGACATTCTCATATGAGAAACGAATGTAGACCCCAAGAAATGACTCCATACAGATGATAGCAGAAAGATAGAAGCCAGCAGTAATGAGAATATTAGGGCACCCAAGACTCAAGGAGTACAGCAATGACGTGAAGAAGTAAGGGGAAGAAGTGAGATATATGAACGGAACACACGTCCTGCAACCGACTTATCGGACCGAATACTGTTAACATCACACCTGCAAAGTGCAAACCAACAGATCTTGAACACAACCACCACCAATGCTGTAATGCATCATACCCCTGTAGACAGATCAAAAGGCATGAGAAAGCATAACCAACTGCTACTGGCCAAGGCATGTCATAGCTGAATGACATCATACTTGCAAGAAGAGGAGATGGCAATGGTGAGAACGGGGAGAAGATCATGGAGAGGATGACGATGGAAATGATGGTAATGGAGAAGCAGATGATGAAGAAGAAGAAGAAGGAAAGAAGATAGTGATCATTGCAGCAAAGTGTTCTAGCGAGAAATCGGTTGAGGAAGTGAAACTCATTGCAACTTTGCAAGGTTGTTGAGTAAGGGTTTTCTACGTTTGACCAAAAGGCGGTTTTACTAACGGTAAAAGGGGGAAGCAGCGGAAGTATTATCCGTTGATGAATTGGTATAAAATGCATATTGCTATTTTTCTTGTTATATATATAGCATTTGATTGGACAAAAATCAAATTTTAGCATGAAAAAACATTATCATTGTAATGTAATATTTTCAATCTCTAGATAAATTTTGACTATAACATTCTATTTGTCTATTGCATTGGGCATGCTGTAATCTGTTGTTTTGGTATGTGTATAGTGATGCAACATGAATTCTCACATTGTTTACGACAGTTAAAAAGGATGAGTTCACGTACAAACGAGGACGTGTTTGAGAATGGCACAAATAAATCAACAAGTTGTTTTTGGAAAAGCAACTTCAGGTTACTTTTCTATAAGCCACTTTTCTAAAAAGTTTGATTTTTGTCTTTGTCAAACATTCATATTGGTTATTTTGAAATGAAAAACAATTTTTTATATATTTTAAGGTTTGACAAACGGGCTCTGAATGTTTGGGCGTTTCATGCTTTGCTAATGACATAGATTTACACAGGCAAACCATGACGTGTACCAACTTATTATTCTCTAGCTCGAGTAACTGCGATTGTTACTTCTGTAACGTACTACAACTCTTATTTTCTAACTTCATGGCGTGCGCGACAGGAGCAACCGAACTCTGTCTCGTTGATTCTGCCTACATTGTTACACATCTCCCACACATAGGCGCTTCTCTGACGGACCTCGGGCACATACTTTGTATAATGTTCGTTCGTGATGATAGAATTCGTCTGGTTATCATGCCAAGCTCTCCCCATATGCAACAGTTGGGTGCAGCATTCGCTCTTGATCGACTTCTTAGGACCCGTAAAGATGTAGTAGAAGAGCGAATCTCCGCACTTGATGTCCATCTTATGCGTACTATTTCCTACAAACTTTGGAACACTGGAATGTGATTTAGAATGGCCATGATGAGATTTCGAATGACTATGATGGGATTTCGAATGCGTTTCATGGGAACCTGCGAGGCTGCAGGCCGCCAACAGGGCTAGAAATGCGACGATGATGGTCTTCGGTGCCATGGCGATATATCTACCGGATTGGATATGAGGTTCTGATGAACAAGACAGCTTGGAGATAGATATATATAGGAAAACAATAACATTAGATCACAAACAGAACTTATGGCCTGATGTTAAATGCTTTACTCAATGCTCTATGTAACTTCCTGCATTTTGCCTGCCTGTGTTTTGAAACGGGTTGCAGAGAAAATGTTTCATCTAATTAATGCACTTCATTGCAAATTTTATGTTTACTAAAGCCAATGCTTGAAAGAAAAGGGTTAATTGCTTAACATGATATGTTAATCCTAGAAGCGCAGCACAGTCTAATCCATACGTATTCAAGAAAAGGCTATGGCGAATTCAGTATTTTTTTTTTTTTTTTACTTATATTGAGATGGGGAAGAAAGCTGAAACAAAAATTTCACTCAAGACATTGTCACGATATCAAGATCAAACATTGTCACGATTAGATTACAATCTATCAGACATAATCAGCCTCATACATATGGTTTCACTGTTTCGGCATTTCACCACACTTCTAGCAAGCATTGACAGCAATAAGAACTTTAAGTAGACGCACAAGACAAAGCAAAGCATCTACAAAGCATAGTGGAGTTTGGAAATCAAAACTTCTGATGAATCTCCGCAAACTACTCATCATCTAAGCCACATGTTAGGGGGCCATAACTTCACGGACCATTGAGAAAGCTTTTCTTGCGCATTCCTTCATAATGCAGAAGCTGCCTGTGAACCTTCAAGACCAACAAAAATCAACTAGAGTATGGCGAATCTCTTCTGATTCCTCGTCATTTTTGCGCTTCTATCCTCAAAGAAGTTCGATGAAGCTTCTCAGACAGCCATTGATTACTCTAGGCGCTGCCCCATCACAGAACCGTTTTGCAAGATGAACCGCCTCATTGATGGCAATAGGGTGTCCACTCCCAAGCACTGAAATCTCAGACATAGCCAGGTGAAGGATGGAAAACTCGAGTATTCTTCCAACCGGTTCGTTTTTCCAGTTCACAGGGACTATTTTGTCGATAACAGCTACGTGATCATTCCACTTTTCCTTAACAGCGATCACCATTTTCCTCGAGAGACGTAGCATGTTCTTGTTGTAGACCAGATTTGGAGGAGCTGACAGCACTTCTGCTTCAATGGCCGTCTCTGCTTCCTGATCACGAAGAAGTTGATCAGCTTCTTCCAGAGTTTCCGTCCTAGTAGGCGGTCCACTGAAGCTCATGTGATTGTATCTCAGCAAAGATGCCTTATCAAAGTTGTATCCTCGTTCGCGAGGAGCGTTCAATCTCCTATCAAACAGGCGGACCGGATCACAACATTCTAAACATGATGCATAGAT
Source organism: Drosera capensis (assembly GCA_001925005.1). Lineage (NCBI taxonomy): Eukaryota > Viridiplantae > Streptophyta > Magnoliopsida > Caryophyllales > Droseraceae > Drosera > Drosera capensis. The sequence continues at coordinate 18,246 of LIEC01009503.1, read as the reverse complement.
CACCGCAAGTGCAAGCTCTCTGGCAGCTCTAGGGCTGTTAAACCTCCCATTCTCATCCTTACCGGGAAGAGCCCATGACCCAGCAGTACCCTTCACTAAACGGTCATCTTTAGTAGGAACAGAACTGGTTGATGAAGCGAGGATACCCTGGGTTGGTGATAAAGCGAATACTCGGCTGTTTGGGCAATGATTGACACCAGATGATGTGGTTAAAAAGCGAAGCTTATCCACAAGAGTGACATGGTTGTCATGAGTACCGCTATTGTTTTGTCTATTGAGTTGGGCTCTGGCTTGACCTGACCAAATAGAAGGACAAGGCTGTGTTGCATTTGCAACCGGGTACAATTTTAAGCAGTGGTAATTGCTGGTGACCATGGAAAGACTTGTTTCCATTCTTCCGGTGATGACCAACTACCTGTAAAATCCACATGAACAAGCGAGCATTCAACGAGTAGGCACTACCCATGATGGAAACCACTAAACCAGGTATGTAAGTACAACCACCTAAGAAGTGAGTGAGATGATCACACTCGAAGGCGTTTATCTTCTTTCAGTGCTGGAACATAACCAAATCTAACTTTTATCCAAATAGGGGGAAAACTATCCATACTTCAAAGTTGACCAGTTCATCAACAGTGCAAGGAATCTATCAACAGAACAGCTCACCTCAACCCCAGAACTCAACAGCGTCCAAGCACACAACACATGATGACGACTACATTCTTGAGGTAATCCTATTCAAAGTTTGATGTAATCCTAGAGCAAGGCATGAACCAAAATAACCCCGTCTCTTCCTCTTAGTTCCCTCTTGCCGTGACATTGAACTCGAAAGCTAGCATATGAAGATTAGACCTAGAACATCCAAACCCATCATCAAAGTCTCATACTTCCACAGATTCGACCGTCATACTTCGCAACACAATCATACCACGACGGCTCTCTGTTCATTTCTTGTCCGTGTTCCCTTACATTCTTTTCATACCAATTCCTCCAAACCTCTTGCCCTTTGCATTCTATCTTCCAATCAGCAACTAATTTGAGCAATTGCCATTACACTAAGCACCCACAAGAACCCAATGTCCAAAATCACAATCTATGGCAACATAAAGGGCACACCAAAACAAATCACAGTCAGATTAAACTCCTAAGAAAAAGGGCACAAAGTAATATTCATTTGATTCTAACACTGAACAAACAAACACAAGAAACAAAACAAAATAACTCAGGAAAACAAAATCTGGGGTTCTTGCCCAAATCACCAAAAGATTCAAGCTTCAAAATGGGTAAATTATTTTCACAAACAGAACCAGCAGCACTCAGTTCACACACACCCATCAGCAAAAATTATCATTTGGGAAAAGCTCAATTTAAGTAAAGAACAGTTAACACAAACCCTAATTGAATTGAAGAAAAATGAAGATGCAGGTAAACCAAAACACAGAAATTACCTCCCTTGTTTATGATTTTGACGTTGTCGGGGTCTGTTTCATCAACACAGAGTGGCCATGGTGGAGAGCATGGAGCGGAGGCTACTACTGTGTTTTCGAGACGGGATAAGATAATGGGAGACTATGACGAAATAAAGGCGACTCGTAGATATTTTGTGCCTCACGCTCACAGGCTTCCCGCATTAGCCCCATCCCATACGTACATGGAATATGTTGCATCACTATCATCTTGCAAGATGGATGATCAAATTCATCCACCTTCGATAATTCTAACACATTTTTGTTATCTGAATTAAGTAATGTTAACACTCCATTAGATGAGACAATGATTTTCAACCTCCAGCTTAGTGTAAACTAATGATGTTGTTTTATTTTATAACTCGATCAAAAATTCATTGAATAAAATCTTTGACATTAATTATTATCTCCGTAATTATATAATCTAATTTTCAATTCACATCATCTTATAATTTTTATTCGATTAAAATATATAATTTAAAAAATTATTTATATTTTACATAAATTTATAGGAAAAAAATATTTTTGTAATCTCACTTTTTTTTTTCTTTTTTCCAAAACGATTACAAATAAACGAAAATGCAAAAAAGGGGTGGGATGTGTGCATGGAGAGGAGGCTAGGTACGAGGCACCCCACACAACCCACCCAGGCGCACTTTGCTTTTAGCGTTTTATATTGGGTTTGTGGATGCTTGACTCCTATGTGGGTGAGTGATTGACTGACCATTTTTTGGTGATGCTTTTTCCCGGAGCAAATTTTTTCATTTTTACAAGGTGGGTGAAAGTGATTTTTATGGGATGTTAAAGGGGTTTGATTAGGTGGGTTCTTGTTCTTGTTCTTGTGGTTTGCGTTTTTTTTTTCTTTTTTTCTTTTTCCTTGTGGCTTGCCTTGGTGTTGTTGGTGTGCAGATGTTTGGATGATTTCGGCTCGTAAGAAGGGGATTAAGGATTTGTTTTCCGCTCTTTGTTGCAATGTTTTGGAGTTTGAGAGCTGATGTTGTTGTTTGGGGACTGATACGAAGATGTTGTGATCTCGAATCGATAAGAACTATCGAGTTTCTGAATGTTGTGATACATGTTGGGTTTGGTTTCAATGTCAACCAGATAAGTTTGTGGGTTGGAACTGGGAAGTGATTCATGGCCAAGAGGGATATGCCAAATGGTTTTATTTTGGTTGATGCTGATTGAGAGGTAGGCTTCTAAGCATAGGAGTGTTGCAGGATGCTTAGGCGTTAATAGATTTCAAAGAGTTATGGATCTAAGCACCATATGTGGAATACAGCTCCCTCTGTGTCACGTAAGTACTGTGGATAATGTAATCGCCAAGAGCTAGGCTCAGGTAATGGAGTGCCTAGGCACAGGGAATGTAGTGCCTAGGTTTGCAAGCGATCCATGTCACACTGATCTTGTTCCTGATGTTCTTCCAATTACTTTAGTTGCTAATTAGCGCGGTCCTGTTGTTTTCGATTTTGCCGATTTTGTGTTTAGATTAAATAGAGTATTTCACTCTGATCTATGTTCTTAATTCCTGTCGTCTGATTCCCTTGTAAAACGTGGATCAATGTTCTTTGGTTGATTGCGTGCATAAATATTGTATTTTCAACGCAGAAGAACTACAGAAATAGAGTTTTGGATATGAGGAATTACAAAAACGGTCATCCAACAAAGCATCTGCAGATAGAAATTGGCAAAGAGACAGTCCTCGCGGCCTACGATTGTCTTTATCACTTCTGAGGAGCAGAAGTGACCGCATTCATGAACTCTACATCCGATTCAAGCGCTGTCATTGAAGCTGGTGAAAGTGATATCTGCAAATCGACGCTACCCCCTCCTTTAGATCCCGGATAAGGTACCATTTTACCATCAAACTTGTCATTGTAACCACTTAGAACAGCTACTGCCTTCCCCAATCCGAACTCATTGCTGTAAACGTCATATCTCGGCGAGCTTCTCACCATGACACTGTAAGGATCAAAATAACTGCCCATCTGGTAAATAAAATAAGTCTCCATCCATTTCTTGTATGTATAACGAACTATTCTGTCATCATGATCATTTACAGCCTTGTGTAAACACATCGCTGCTGATCCGATGTCTCCATCGAGTAGCTCCCCTGCTGTTGTTGCACCAGGCACAGTTTGAACAAAGCTTCCGAAATAGTCCTGTGATAAAGGAGGGTTCAGTCTCTGCCTGTTATCAACAGCTAACTTGCAGGCTGTTTTCTGATCACTGGGGGGAGAGCGTGCTTGTGTGATTGACCTCCAGGCCAGCACGGACAAGGCCTGGAGGGAAGACACGCCTTTGTCTCCACACTCAGCATTAGCCTTCGCCTTGAGCTCTGATATTGATTCTGATGAAAAGTTGAATATCCTCTCCCTCAATTCAGGAGCTTCGTATCTGCTGATAAACTCATCAGGGTGGGTAAAAGGAAGCTTGATTATGGGGCTAACGCCATCGGGGAACCAACGCCTGTGGATCGGAACCCTTGAAATGGTAGTGATAGTAACATATATGCAGCCATCTGAAATTCATCCCTTTTTGTCATATGCGAAGAGAACTAACTCATCGTCGAATGTTGTCATCAACATCGTATTAAAAATGTGGAAATTTTCGCTCACGGACGGTTCACATTGATTTCTATTTCTAATGTTAGATTTAGATTACCTGCACCTTATGTTGTCTTATGAATATTGAAAAGATCCATTCAAAAGGAGTATGGCACATTTTAAAGAGAATAACTGGGATGAACACAGTACTTGTGACATAGGTTGAGTTGGTCAGCTATAAAAAATTTAGTCCATGAAAGAATTTCGATTCACTTTATTACAATAGATGAGAACTTTATCAGTTTGGGAACTCCAAGGCAATAAATTGTGAACCATGAAAACATGCAAATTTGTGTGATTCAAATAATCCCATTAAAGGAAACATGTAGCAAAAACAACATTAAGTGCAACCCAAATGGCCAAGAAAACAGTTGCCAGACACAATGTGAAAATAGTGAAGAGCGAACATGCTTAAAAGGAGCACACAAAAACATCTATCCTACGAAAGGAAACTTCCGCATGCCACGCGGAACACTTGATAATAGAGCTTAAGAGACGAGACCATCATTGAGGGACAATGCCGCGAGCTGATCAGCCTGGTTATTGGCTTGCTGTGCTGCAACACTCCTGAGGACCTCCATCGCCTCTGCTACTTTAGCCCTCAAAGCATCCGGCGACTCCAGCAGATGCAACACCTCGGTCTGGTCCATCTCCAGCAGCATTCCCGTGACCTTGGCAGCGTTCTCATGCTCGATCGAGTCCACCAGAGGGTACAGGTTTTCACCGAGCATCTGATAGTTACAGGGGACAAAAACACCAAGTCAAGCAACAAGATACCATGATAATACACTACACATTGCAGAGGAATAACAGGGACATCGGGAGACATCTAACCGTTCTCTGCTGTTCTGGGGGTGCATTTGCAAGAGCACTCGCCAAAGCACCAATGGGTGTAGGCTGAGGAATGGCAGCATCGCGGATGGGCATGCCGCTCATATCATAAGACACAGGTAGCATGCCACCAGCAACTACAGGCATTGGAACTTCTGGCATGTTGCGTCCCGGTGGATAACGATACAGACGGCCCCTCGGCATCATCTAGTACACAAAAAGGAAAGAACTTTAAGAATAATGAAATAAGTAGATAACCAGATATCACAAAAAGAACACCAAACAAACCTGTTGCATTACAGGCATTGGCTGCTGCCCCTGTTGTCCCGGGCCTGCACCTCGCCTTCCTCCAGGGCGCTGACCCTGCTGCCCCTGCTGAATCATCGGTACAAAGAAATTCGGCATTGGTGCAGCACCAGGTCTCATTCCTGGAACAAGCTGCTGCTGATAGCCAAATCCAGGCTGCCAAATACAGAGAAGAAAAAAATTAAAGTGCGCACACTAAAGGATAAAACATGTGGAGCCACAAGAATGAAAACCAAATAGATGGCATATGTAATATGATACAGAATACAAACTACATTAGCACAGACGGACCATTGTAAACATGAGAGTAATTCAGGAACAGTGACCAAGAAAAACAGCTTCGTATCCAGATTAAAACGAAAGGACGATTAATAAAAACATAAAAACGACTAAACAATTGGAGACCATGTCAAACCAGGCCAAAAAGTTAAAATCATGCATCACAACAAGGAGCATGTGCTGCAAAAAAAAACCAGAGCAGAGACACAGCCAAACAGCATAAACCACTAAGCTGCATGCATATAAGACATGAGAACTGCATGGAATAAGACATGACTCATGAGAATGGCAAGGAACAAAAATCCTATTTTAGAAAAATAACCCAGAAAAGACGACATGAAAGAGGTCGTTTACTTGGGGAGGCATCATAGGCGGTGCTTGGCCATAGAAAATCTGCTGGCCAATTCCAGGGGTACCAGGTGGATACATTGGCATAGGAGCCACAGAAGGTGTAATAGCAACAGGCCTCATTTGTGAAAATTGTGCCTGCAAAAGATGGATGCCTAATATAAATTATCATAATTCAAGTTATACAAAAAAGAACAGTTAAAAATGATATCTACTGAGATAATATTTGAAAGCAAATTGATTTTTCATGCAAAATATAAAGCTGACACAAGGACAATAACAAAAAAACATAAAAACCCCAAAACACAGAAGAAAAAGAAAGAGCCAGTAAAATGCGTGAAATTTTACCTTCATTAACAACTAGCTTCCATTATTTCAACACAACACAACACAAATATTGGACGAAGGGACTTTTCAGGCAGCAAAATTTGAGAACCAAATGAATTTTCCATACCTGCAGCCTAGCTCTCCTCTCCTCTTTACGTTGTGCAAGTGCTACATATAGTGGCTTGCTGACAACCATTTTGCCATTCATTTCCCCAAGCTGTAATTAAGTCATACAAAGCAGCAATAAGCAATTTGCAACAACAATGGATCGCGCATACCTCAGGACAAGATAGACGACTTACAGCTCTAGATGCCTCCTCAGGAGTTGAGAAGGCCACAAAACCAGAGCCCCTGCTGACACCACCGGGATCACGCATAACCTGATCATGACAGCAACGTGTGACGTTTACAAGAAAATAAATATAAAAATTAAGACATTATTCCAGAATGAGCACATCACCATACCTTGCAAGAAGTAATTTTACCGTACTCTGAAAACAAGTCCTTCAGCTTCTCATCATCAATACTATCATCCAAGTTCTTGATGTACAGATTAGCTCCTTGATATTTATCAAGTGCTTCCTTCATGCTCTGCTCAAACTTCCCTTTCAGTTCCTGCTCCCTTTCAGATTTCTTCTGAGCTCTTCCAACATACCACTCTTTATCATCGAATTTCTTACCATTCAGAGCATCAACTGCTCTAGCAGCATCATCAGCATTTTCAAAATTAACAAATCCAAAACCCTTCGATTTTCCATCTCCATCCCTCATCACTACAGCACTAGTGATGACTCCAAATCCACCAAATGTTTTATTCAGGTCTTCATCAGTGGTAGAGTCAGAAAGATTCTTAACATATACATTATTGAACTTTGTGTTGTTCAAAGAACTTTCTCTTTCCTGCTTTCTGAGGAAAGGTCCAACAAAAACTTGCTTATCATTGATCAGCATGCCATTCAACTTATCAATGGCAGTCTGAGCAGCTTGTTCATTTTCAAACTGAACGAAGCCATAACCTTTAGACTGCCCATTAGCATCAGTAGAAATTTTGCATGACAGAATGGTACCAAAGGTAGAAAATGTATCATGCAAAGCCTTGTGATCAATAGACTTGTCCAAATTCTGCACAGATTAAACCAAAACAAATGAACAAAGCAAAATCTAAGTAAACAGGAATACTACCAAAACAAAACTGAGCAATCATTTGACGACTCATATGGATGGAAGACAACTAGAATGTTCTTAATATACCAAAATAAGCTATCGCTGTCCTACTTTAGAACGAATTCAAGACAGGGCTCAAGGAATATAACCCAGCAGCAGCAGTTCCATTCTAAGAATGAGGTCATTTATCTTCAGAGTGATAGCAAGACAAGATGCGCTTACCTTTATAAATATATTCCCAGAATTACTTTTGCGGATGCTTGGATCACGGTGAGAATACATAATCCTAATCGACTTCCCATTCAGAGGGGTGAAGTTCAACACATCCAATGCCCTGACCGCTGAAACATGATATTCATGATATGCTTATAACGTGATGAAACCATCAGGGAAATAAAACACTCGTGCAATGACAAGAAAATGCAGCAGTATTTACTGAGGAAAACATAAAACAGTACAACCAACATGCAAGAAAAAATCAAATTTCATTGCACATCAGTCCTGTTTTCAATTATAGTGCTCAGGACTCCAAAATCGCAGAAGAAAGCAGATACATTAAACTTATCGAGATACATGAGAGTCTACCAAACCATCAGCTTCAGAATCTCAGGAACTTTGTAAAGAAACGATTGACAGCACAGTTTTTTTTTGCCTGAGAGGGTACTTTTACAAAAATAAACAGGATGTGACCACAATTCCAACTAGAAAGTGGAAACCCAAGGGCCGCAATCAAGGACAATAACGTTAACTAATCAAAATCAATCCACCCAAGTCCAACTCTCTCCAAAAGATAACGAGGCAAAGTTTGTTTCATCACATATGCACAGATGCTAAATGCAAATAATAGCATCGACTAAATGTCAGCCTTCAGAGACACCTAGAGTTGAATACATGATCTGAGATAACTTCAAACCCTATCTCATTCCAATGTTCATACTGCATACCACGACAATTTTATAGGGGATTAATTCAACAAGAAACAAAGCGCCTCCTATACTCGATTTACGCTAATTATCTGTCTCCATAAACTTTCCTAGATCACCCATCACAAAAAATCCAAGCCTTCATCCCAATAAATACAGTACTTTACATTATCTCATTTATCTTACATAATGCCCACCAATTCACAAAGAGCATTATACGATACTAATATTTCCCCCAACTTCTTTCCAATCCAGCACTTTACCGCAACAAACACTCCAATTGCATTGTCTACATGCACACATTTCATTATTTTACACCACCTCTCATTTTTTCCTACTATCTACAAATTCTAACAAAGTCCTACTCTCCAGGTGTGTATACTTTTAAGTCAATACTATAGTCTTCACAAGTCACTTTTTCTGTACATAGCCCAATACTGGGCACGAATGGCTATATCCAAGCCAAAATTTGTCCTTGATCTGAGGATCACACAACAATCCCTAAACCTATATTTTAACTACTTTCTGTTCTCACTAGTACATCTCCTCATCGCTGACCAAACTGAAAACACCATCCATACTTCAGCACCAATTCTCCAGTATGTCCATGCATTCAACCCAATTTGTCATCCCAGAATTTCCCCCGTGAAAAAATCTATCACAAAATTGGGCCTCGAGTACACATCGACCTCAGGGTTCTATAATGTCAACCAACATTAAAACAATTCCCTTATATCCATGAAATAAAATCAAGACACTATTTCTATACATAGTAAATTATTCCCAGTACTCTTAAGAACATACACCATGTAACTCATCATATCGACAAAAACTTCATATTCACACAAAGATATAAACTTTGTAATTCGACAATCGATTGCATGACCAATTGCATTAGAAAAATTCAATTTCAAATCACATCAAAACAAAATTCCAAAATCACAAAGCCAAAATTCACTCACCATCCTGAGGATTACTATAATTAACATAACCATATCCCAGCGATCGGCGGGGAGTCAAGTCCCTACAAACCCTAACCGACACGACCTGCCCGATCTGGTTAAACAGATCATACAACTGCGAATCGTTGACATTCAAATCCAGATCTCCAACGTACAACGACGTCGTCACAAACGCCGCACCAGGCGCCCCCGCTCCCGCCGCCGCATTCGAACCAGACCCCACCACGGTCGCCGGCGCCACACTGCCGTTCGTGGGATTCGGCATCGCAATCGGGACCTGAACTTGCGCCATCGATTGAATTCAAATAATTAGATAAATTGATTCGAAATTCGAGATCAAAGACACGATTTTTGAGATTTTTTTGTCGATTTTGATTGATAGAAGATAAAGGTTGCCGGTGATAGAAGAATGTATTTTTGGTGTTTAGGGAGGGCAGAAACAACTGCGCCGCGCCGGGGAAAGGGGAATTCGGAGGTATTTATAGGGGAGATGGTGAAACCCTAGGAATGGGGTGGGTGGGTGATCTGGGCCGTTGGATTGGATGAGATGAACGGTTCTGGTGAAACGGGGACTTTTTAATCCGGATTTTACTTTTTTATCTTGGTTTTGTCCGAGTCTTGGATGTGATGAAAATCAGTTGAGTTGTGTGTGTTGTGTTGTGATTTCGCGTGTGACGGTTGGTGTTTTGTTATATGTTGGGTTGAAATAACCTTCTTAATTAGTTTCATATTCTAATAAGAATTTCCTTAAATAAAATTAATTGGTTGAATAAATCAGGCATTGATGAAATCTTGGTTTTGGATTGATCCAGATCTTCTGTAATATAGGATAGAGGTTTGATATGGTAAATAACTAAATACAATATCACCTGGGAAGTCTACTTGAATTGCTCAACTGTGTACTCACTTGGTATATCTTATCTTTGATTGTTTTATTTTATGACTTTGTTTATCTTTGAATATATGGTTTAAGTGTTCTCCATAATCAACCATCATAAAAAAAAACACTTCATATATCGATACATAACACATAAAAAAAATAAACACACATCAATATCTATCTTTCATATATTATAAAAACACAAAACCATATAAGACTAGTATATCACTAATCAATTTTTTAAAAAATTATCACATAAAATATATAATATATAATCATTATCATATTTTTCACTTTCATGATCCTCTATCTCGTGGATATGCTCTTTGGACAGAGCCATGATCATTGTAATTTATCAAGTACAAATCTTAAGAATGTCGGCATTTGAGGGAATAAACAAGAATTACGCTATGATAAGCATGTAGTATAATCATGTTGATAGCAAACCATCATCTCCCTTCGACTGAATTTTTATATGTACAAACTATATCGTCCATTGCGAACTCAGCATCTGGCGAATTAACAACATATTAGCAAAAACCAGCATTTACTAATAACAAGACATCAGATTTATCTCCAGATCTTTGACTCTGCCCAACAAAAATGAGCATATGCAAGTTCTTTTCAAGTTCTATACTCAACAATGTCCTATTATGCCGCAGAGAAATCGTCAACAACATAAACCAGTCAGCAGATTTCATGGCAACGATCTACTCTCAATCTGTCATATTCAGCAACAAAGAAACCAACTCTTCCTTATCATCTACCTGAGCTTCATTGACAGGAAAACCCAGGAAAAATGGATCCCAAGGACGATACAATAGACATAATTTTCGTGCCATATATGGCGCCCGGACACATGATGCCGATGGTGGACATAGCGAGGCAATTCTCGTCACATGGTGTCAAGTCCACCATCATCACCACAGCGACGAATGCTGCCAGATTCAAGAATGTCCTCAATAGGGATGCTGGATCAGGCAGACGGATTGCTTTCCATATGGTCTCCCTTCCCTTGGAAGAAGTTGGCCTCCCACCAGGTTGTGAGAACCTCATTGCCGCCCCTACACCGGAATCTGCCATGAAACTTCACCGGGCGATAGAGAAGGTTCAACCGCAGATGGAGAGTTTCGTAATCCAACATTGTCCGGACGCCATTGTGTCCGATGTCCTGTATCCTTGGACCGTGGATCTTGCTGAGAAGCTTGGGATCCCACGAATAGCATTTAGCGGCAGTTGTTTCTTCTCTGACTGCGTAGCCCATTGCGTTCGAGAGTATAGGCCCCACGAGGGCATTGAATCAGAGAGCCAAGAATTCCTAGTTCCCACTCTGCCGGATAATATAGTGCTCAAGAGATCACAACTTCCTGACCTTGTGAAGGGAAAGACAGACTTCGACGAGTTATTCGAGAGGCTTAGGGAAGCAGAGAGGAGAAGCTTCGGGGTGCTGTATAATAGCTTCTATGAGCTAGAGCCAGCTTATGCAGATTATTTCCGCAAAGAGATGAAGAGAAGGGCATGGCATATAGGACCATTGTCTCTCTTCAACAGAGAACTCGATGACAAGGCCGAAAGAGGAGACAGAACTTCGGTCAATGCGCATAAATGTTTAAGCTGGCTGAACATACAGGAACCAAACTCTGTTCTTTACATATGTTTTGGGAGCCTAACTAGATTCATAATATCTCAACTCGTAGAAATAGCTAGCGCCTTAGAAGATTCAAGGCATTCTTTCATCTGGGTAGTAGGGAAAGTACACGAGACAGGAGAAGGAAGCGAGGCAGACGAATGGTGGTTGCCCGAAGGGTTTGAGGAGAAAATGGAGAAAAACGGGAGAGGGATGATCATAAGAGGATGGGCACCACAAGTTCTGATTCTGGATCATCCAGCCATTGGAGGTTTCTTGACGCACTGCGGATGGAATTCGATACTGGAAGGGGTATGTGCAGGTGTGCCACTGATCACATGGCCGATATTTGCCGAGCAGTTCTACAATGAGAAGATTGTAACTCAGGTGTTGAAATTCGGAGTTGGTGTAGGAAATGAGACATGGAAGGTGTGGGCGACTCAGGGGTCACCAGTAATCGAGAAGGAAAAGATAAAGAGAGCAATCAGCATCATCATGGATAGAGGAGATGAAGGTGAAGAAATGCGGGAGAAGGCAAAGAAGCTGAGTGAGTTGGCAAATAAAGCAGTGGAAGAGGGTGGATCGTCATACAATGACATGAAAGCTCTACTAGAAAATATCAGACGACATAGAAACTAGAGTAGTTTTGCAGAAAATACTACCCTGAAGTACATTGAAAGACTCTCCTTGCTATTTAAAATTCTCAAAACTCCAGCAGAAACTGCAGCAGGTCGAGTCAAGCAGTTAGCACAAGTACGAAGAATGGAATCTAAGTCATCAAATAGGCAAAATGGAATCAGACGATAACCTGAAGTGCTTGTTTACAATCCAACGTATTACATTGAAGTAGAGAATCCATGATACACCAAACCATCCCGCAACAACCTTCTAAACATTTATCTTTACTAACTGCGGAACAATCAACTTCCAGTGACGAAAAAGGTCAATGCAATTACATCTCAATTTGAAAGTTACAGCACATCACCCCTTTTAATCCTCAGATGCTTGTTACATACATGTCATCATATCCGAGATACAGTACTTGGGAAAACTAGCCTCTTCATTTTTGCTAGCCGAGCGTAGCTCTGACTCAAGAAATAATAGAAGTTCCCCTACAACGTAGATATTACCCTCCTCCTTACCCAATGTACTAGCTTTAGCCATTCAGATGGGAGATGGAAACACCCATCTCATTATTTGAACAAAAAAATTCAGTGAGCACATGTAATGAAAAGTACTCTTTACTTTTCGCTTTCAGAAGTGTTGACATTCAGCGAAGACAAAGACACGGTGTCCGAGCTCTTGAGCTGATCGAGTTGTTTTTTACCACGGCGAAGCAAATATTCTATGTAAAGGAAATTCTTACAATCAACAAGCTTTGAATTCTTCCTGAACTCAGCAGAGACCAGCGATTCTATCTTGCTAAGATCCTCAGGAGATTTTGAACGGCCCGCTCGGAGAAATTCTCTGTATAGACTAAGAAGTTGCCTCTACATCCCAGAAAGCCTAGGTGCACTCCCAGCTCCCATTGCATTATCTGTGTAGACAGCAAACCCTTCAATGGATGTTACCTGTGTACAAAGACATCAATATAATTTAACTTCGCCTGCTTGATACCATTTAAGATCATCAAGATTATCCACAAATAGCACCATGAAAAAAGACATAAATTTTCTTTCTCGTCCAGGAGAAACAAAAAATCAGGCTGTTAAATGGCACCCTGTAAATGACTCCTAGGCTTAAACTCTTGATCCTCTTCAAAGGAAAAACAAAGAACTTTTGACAATAACAAAAATTCAAATTCTGTAGACTGTAGCACCATTCCTTGATAAAAATGAGAACAAATCTCGGCACTTAAGAAGCACGAGGGAATCACAAATTACACAAACGTCTGCATTACTTGTCATAAAGAAGTGACTGAAATTGAACAACTAAAATTCTCTGCAAGTGGGTCAAAGATTGGCGATCATCCCATTGTATGTCATCCATCTAAAGGCTATCCCTCAATACATTTAGAAATCAGAAATCCCTATATAACGGGTATGAAGCTACACAGGCAACAAGAATCTCACACAGTTGCACAAGGGCTATAATTACAATTCAGCAACATATCACACATTCACAACATCCTCCAACATAACTTTGTAACAAATGATGATATCTTTCCCCACAAAAACCTTAATCTCTTTCTTTCTTCCAGAAAAACAAAACGCATGAAGAATGCCGAACACCTTTCTTTCCTAGCTTCATTAATATCACATACTTCAACCTCATCCTACTTAGATGTATCTTGAACCAACATTGTTCTCCGGCGCAGCATCAGCCCCGAACCTATAACAACTCAAAAAGGGCGTCTAGATCAACCGGAATCTACAATCGAAAACAACAAATCAGAACCCTAATAAGTATTATTCATCCAAATCAACAACAACAAAAAATCCAACCAACACATGTCTCTTTCTCAATACCATATGTCCAAAAAAAAAAATCAATGCGGAGAATGCAATAAACCACCGCATGGTTCACAGATTATTCATGAATAGAGCATCCTGGAAGAATCTCGAACTCAATATCAAACCCAAGAAATCATCTCAAATTGCAGAAATTATACCTCTTCGATGACGAAACACGCAGGCCAAGCTGTTGCCTATCATCCACTGCAAAGGGATTTGGACGAGGAAAATGGCTCGTATCAAAAGAGGAGGAAAGTGGTGGTTGCCCTTTTCTGGGAATGGACGACGGCAGATGGCCGTGGGCACTATGGTTTCTGTTTCCGTCCCTTTCGTGCGTGCTCGATTTATAAGACGAGGAGGAGGTTGATCGATCGACCGCACATGTAGTAGAAGATGCCATTTTTTGGGATCATTTGGACCTTTAATCAGGGGGTGAGAATGACCATTTGCTAATCTTAAAGTTAAAAAACATTAAAATTTGATTTACAGATTTGTGAAAACATCAGCATTGTCTGTGTACTGTATGTCGTGTTTGACGGTAAACATGGGATCCTTTACTCCACATAAACATTCATAAGATTCTTAATTTGTTGATCTCTGAACACGCATTCGGACGGGTGGTTTGCATACATATGTATGCTTAGTCGGCAAATGAATTCGATACCTGTTTCAACATACAAAAATATTCAACCACAGAAGACCATCACATTTTTTTGCTAGGGTGAATCCACAACATACGCACAAATCTGCAACTAATTGTGCAGTCAAGCACTTCAATGTCCAGTAGGTAAGATGACTGACAACACTTCAGCGAAACATGATCTCCGGAATCCGGCACTGAGCCACAGGTTTGCCAACACAACGGACAGAATCAATCACACACAGCGTCACAACTTACAGGACGACTTGTAGGCAAATTCAGGTCTTAAATTACAAGCGTTTGACAGTCGAACACTTCAATGATTACTAGGAAAGATGAAAACTATCCACACTTAATCGAAACCGAAACTTCAGAAATGCCACATTGAAGAACATCTTTGCCAACACAACGGGCACAAGCTACCATACACAGCGGACAGCACCACAATTTGATTGTGATTCACAAGTGTCAAGCCACCCAACAACTGGTCCAACCGAAAAAAGCAGCAAAGCCATAACCAACAACAGTCACCGACATATCACAATGACGGTCTAGCCTTTCCCGCACAGGGGGCTTCTAAATGAGAGGGGGATACAGCTTGGCCTGTTGTCGCACCCGTCTGTCATATTCGGTCCGGTCCTGCAGTCACCACCAGCATAGACCAAACAAGCATTTGCATTAAGAAAAAGACCAAGGAACAATGGAATGTCCGAATATGTAGTATGTGGCTGATGAATCCCACAAATGAAAGGTCACCTGGATAAATAGTTGGTACCCATCAGTTTGAGCTGGATCAGAAGGATTGGGAGAGTCGAGCAAGTCCTGTATACCAACGAGAATCTGCTTCACTGTGATAGCTGGTCTCCATCCCTGAGGAACAGAAAACAAGATGGCGATAATGCATAGGATCAAAAATATCCAAAACAATATTTTGTACAAGATTGTTGATGAGGGGTCAGTTATCTTATCCAGCAAGATGGATGAACACAATCACACGTACCAAGTACTGGATTATACATCCAGAATACCAAGATGTAGAGCAAACAAAGCCCACACGAATCCACCTAATACAATAAAGTATAAGCCACCAAAAAAAACAAGAAAGATGCCAGAACACTTACACTGTCCTCGTTGAGGATGGACAAGCACACCGTTCCAGAAGGATAGACGTTAGGGTGGAAGAAACCTTGAGGAAACTTGCACTTTGGTGGTTTGCTAGGGTAGTCCTCACTGAACAGGAGAGTGAGAGGATAGTTGCCACCTTCCCAGTTAGTCTGGCATCAAAAGTATAAGTTCAGCACACTCAAACAAGAAAGATAAATAAGTACGAAGACCTGTTCTGCATACATAATAGAGATTCTAAAAATGAAACAATACCTCTCTTCTGTTGCATTCTGATATAGAAGAGACACACGTACATCATACACACATAAATCTTTATTTCTTTTAACGTAAACTCAAAAATGTGAAACAGGACATAAATAGATCAGGATAACATACATCGCATGCAGAACACCACTAGTGTATATATTACAAAAGATAGAAATAAAAACAAGGGCATCCTAGAGACATTTAAGTATATGTAATCAATGTTATCAAAGGGCGCGCCTAATCCGCCTAGGCCACCGCCTAGGTGCCCGAGTTGAACAAAACACCTAGGCCCTGCAGGCAAAATAAACCACATCATTTTATTTTTGAGCCATAAAAACCATATGAACAACGAAGGAAAATCCTAACTGTTATAGACTTTCTTGATTTCACAAACATTCATCATTTTCAACATTTAGTATTTTATTTATTTATTTACTTCTCCATCTCCTTATTAATCTATTTGTGTTACATATTTATAATATATTTTTTCTTCTTCTCTTTAGACAGAAGATCAATGAAATCCCACTCAAAAACAAAGTTTATGTGGTTTCATATCATATTTTTATAAGTTGTATGTTGTGTACCTGGGAAGCAGAGAATCATAAGATTATATATTGTATCGTATATCATATATGCTTTTTTTTACATTTATAATTTAAACTAATATTGTTATTTGATCAACAATTTTTGTTTTATAGATAGGTCTTTGTATATCTATGATCTCACATAATAAGTTAACAAAATTTTATTTTATATGTAAAACTATCGATGGTTTATCATCTTCTACTTGTGAAATCTATGAACAATTAAATATAAATCATTATTTAAATACAAATTATGTTTCCTCCTTTGGTCACCGCCTAATTGCCTAGGCCTTAGGGGCGCCGACATACGCCTAGGCCTTAGGGGCGCCGACATACGACACTACATACTCCTTTAAACTAAAAATTGCACATATAACACTAGAAACTAGACTTTTTTCCTGAAAGCAGTTTTGGCTTAATCGCAAATTATTCTCAGTTCTGTTAGCAATCCATGAAAATCTGCCCTATAATACTACTAATAAAATCTCATGATATCTGAGTTACACAGGTTATAAACAACAAAGTTAAGAGCTAAAAGTTCTTCCGAAACATCATCATCCATACAAACTCCTCTCATCTGAAAACGAAAAATTAAAAACACCCCTGTATTTAGGATTACAGTCACATTTACAACATTGGGGGTATGAATAAAAACATGATATGAACAATATGAAACACGGTCAACTCATGAACAATATGAAACACCCCTGTGCTAGGATTGCCATGAAAAGAGTGCAATGGTACACCATTGCACGTTACTACATCAGAGAAGGGAAAACCAACAATAGACTGGTCAACCCACACAAACTACCTCAGTGAAAGAAAAAAAAAACCTACAATCTATGATGCACAAAATAAAGATGCTTTAATTAAGCCCAGGAGCAAGATCGGCCACCAAAAGGCTGAGACAAATTTGTAAAACATATACAAAGTAGGTCCAGCTCTCTCCCACTCTTCCTTCCTTCTCCTGTCTCTTCAACTAGTGTCCGCAATCTGCATGCTCTTAAGTGGCTATTCCATTAACCCTAACTGTAGAAGCATGGACATCACTCCTAAGTTCTAAAACCAATTGGCACAATAAATTAGATTATTGCCATCAACAAGTGCACGCTATACCAAGCTCCGAGGACTTCAGAATATGTTATCCACAAGTGCGCGCTGTACCAAGTTAAAGAGTGTCGTAGTCATGACATCTTCCAAATTAAACCATACTCCGCATTTTCAAGCAAGTCGTACAAATGCTGCTATCTAAAGGGGTTACAAGATTCAATAACATAATCACTTTACTACACACTACTCACTAGCAAGCACCACTAATGGCACTGTGGCAGATATTTCCAATGGAAGAGGAAAAAACTTAACAGATGCCAACGAAATTGCAGAATCATAACATAGTTCACAGAATTAAGGCAAACCATGTCTCGTGCTGAACCGATAGTGCACTCAGTGGAATGGAATGGAAACAGTGCACTTCACAAA
>LIEC01009502.1:0-28600 GCA_001925005.1 Drosera capensis | reverse complement strand
GGGTCTTTGTCTTTTTATGCCTTTAATCTAGCTTTAGGACCAAATTTGAAAGAGATTAGTAGTAGTATTATCTAGAGTTTGAATTGAGGCCGTGTTTGGACTTTTTATTTTCCAATGACAACCTTTTTTTTTTTTATATGCCTTTTGTTCTTTTGTCAACATCATGTTGCCCTGTCCATGCGGCCTTTAGATCCTCAAATGGTCATATTTCCTATATCCTATAGTAAATATAAGAATTAATAAGAAATATGCGTTTGAACTGTCCATTCTTCCTTCAATTCGTTTTATCGTGTGTGAAAATCTGAGAGCAGTCAATATGATCCAACGAAAAACCAAAACAAAGCAGCAAACTATCAGATGAGAGATGTATGTACTTTTATATTGGAAGATTGTTTTCAGACATAGAGGTATGAACTCATGATTATATACACATTCATGTTGTTATTGCGCAAGTCACAAACAATTATAAATACTTGTCTAAAGGTTCAAATATGAGCGGAGGTGGAGAGATCAGAGATGTGCTAAATCGAACTGAACCGTACGGAATATTTTGAAAATGATGAGTTGTCATAGGAAACAAGGTTAGAGATTGGAAAGTCAACAAATGCATCTTTTATGAAGACACTAGTTTCATTTTTCTTAGAAAATCCAGTCTGTCTCTATTTTCTCATAGCTTTAGATAACTGATTTATTGGATTGACTTGTGCTATTTGATTGATTTATGTATTTTCCATTGCAAACATTTTATTTTGTCGTGGAAACTTGCGGCTGTTCATCGTATGGCACACTGGGCTATTAGCAGTAAGAATTCTTTAGAAAGTTAACCACTTAACAGATGAATCAGCTCAAATATAATTTCGCATTCGTGTGATTTTTAGGATGATCGTCAAGACAATAATTGAATATTTTGATAAATAATATTATAATTAAAACGGGATCAACTATAGTTTGTTTGTCGATTAGAATGGATTAGATTGATCATGGGCCTAATTGTAGAAGCTATATAGTTTTCTTAGATTGAATTTAATTGGGCCCGCCTCTATCGAAATGATCCATAGCTCTAATCGTATGTTGGACCCTTTGTAGTATTGTAAAGCATCCAATCGTGTTCTAAAGTTTAAAGAAATGCTTGCCACGACTACAATGATAGCAAAATTGTGTAACACCATATAGTCGCGGTAGCGATTCATTATCCTTTCAAAAAATAAAAAATAAAAAAAATGCTACATCGAGAGTTGTACAATCACATCCTTCGACGTAACTCTTGTTGTGTGATATTGTCACAATAGTAAGATCTTTTCTCGAATTCTCTTTTCTAAGAAAAAAGTAAAGCGAAAAAAGGTGTGGACTTCAGCATATCGTAGTTCACGCCATTTATATTTGACACAAAGCATTCATGTTTTCAACGATATTATTACCAAAGTCGGGCCAAATAAACATCGGACATGTGGAAAAAATAGACAAGCACGGCTACACTATAAAAAAATACAGTTATGAAGACTAAGAAAAGTAGTCGCGAAATGGGTTTTTTAATCGTTAAAACAACACGGACCATATTTGACAATTAAAAACCGTAATCGCTAAAAAACTTCCTCGTTACTCAAATTTGACGATTAAGGGAAAACAATAGAACTTTCTTAGTCGCTATTTTTTAAATAAAAAAAGGTTTTAAAAATTCTAGAAGTGGCATCATGATGTGTCATCCCGTGGCACTATGGTGTCTACGTGTCACTATGATGTGGGATCCCACTGGGAACTATGCTTTGCAGTTTTATTCCATTGGGCATGAAAAGCCCTAGCACAAACCATTATGACAACTGAAGTCCTGGTTTTTTATTGCTAATGTAATTTATGAATTGTTTCATTTTCTGTAACTAAATTTCACAAACAATTATTATGTTTGTGAGCACAATTAAATTTGATCATAAAAATTGTTGAAATTATCATTTTTTAAAAGGAGTGTATTTTTTATTATAAGTGATAAAATTTATTCACCCTGATTAAAAAATGAAATCATTGAAATTAATTTAGTTTGTCTTTATTTAAATCATTAGAAACAAATTTATACAATTTTAGCTACTAATGTTGCAAGTTAGTCTCCTTTTTCGCTACTAATTTATAAGGTAATTGCAAGTTTAGCTACTAAAAAATTTCTTAGTTGCTAATTTTGCTACTAATACTTAAGATAGTCGTAATTTTAGCTACTATTTTTTTTTTCTGAATCTCTAAATTTTCTATAAAGATATTTTAGTCTTGGATTTTGCAACTAAAATATTTTTTACCGTCAATTTACGATTAGTTCAAACATTAGTAGCAAAATTGACGATTAATGTTTACTTTAATCGTCAAATTTTCGACTAAATTAAAGTTAATTGTCAAACTTGAGATCAAATAATTTTACTTGCTGATTTTGCGATCAATATGAGTTTTAGTCCCAAATTATGGGCCTAAAATTTTTATTTGGTCGCTAATGATCCCTTTTTTTTTAGTGCTATGAGTAGTCCATTTCTACAAACGGTATAACGCGGGCAATGAGGTCTCTGAGTTCGAAAAAATGTGACATAAGGTTTTGGTGTATTGCATGTTTATATATATATTAAAAAAAAAACAGAGAGAGAGTGAGAGAAAAAGTGACAATACTTTCCAATGATTGAAATGTGTAAGATGCAAAGGGTCCAAAATCATAGGAAGAAAGGATGCGAGTTCGAACTTTATAGACTAACATATTGTTAGTGTGGGGTCTCCAATTAGGTCTTTGAATCTCGATGTATATGACCAGTCGAAGAAGTCGACCCTAACTTGATATCTTAAGATATCATTTTCGAGAAAAAAACATCAAACCTTGTGGGAAAAATAGACTAGCACGGGTATGAGTAGTCCGTCTCTTCAAACACTATAGCGCGCACATGAGATTTTTGTGTAATGCATGATTTCAGTATGTAAAGTGAATACTTCTTTGACAAAGAAAAATAAAGGAAAGAAAAGTTGACAATACTTTCGCGTGATTGCAATATGTAAGATTTGGAAGTTCATTTTCGGTTTATACTTACAAGTCAAGAACGATGCCATTTTTCGTCGAATTCATTGCAGTGTTAGCAGAAAACGCAAGTTTATAATTAATAAACGGGTATGTGAAGATAATGACGTGAGTGTACATAATGATCATTGACCGTCTTTTTTTTTGCGGCTCCTCGACCGACTTTTTTTATTGCGGCTATGTTTGATAACAAGATTCACGAATATGTGTGCACTTAGAAGTGTGTGTATTTGTAGTTTATATACTGTTTAAAGCACTAAAAAGAAAGTGCTTGTAAGTAAATACGTTCTCCGTTTCATTTAAATCATAATATTCATTATATTAGAAATAAAATTATTCTTACAGTGATGTTGTGTGGCGTTTTTGGACTTCACTTTAGCACAGAAAAAAGTCCAATAAATTGTTTGCTCAACTTTCTGTGTAATATTTATAGCACCCTTATGCTTCAGCCAGTAGTGGTAAGTAAGACAAAAATTACCTGACTATGATACCGTCCTACCAACACATGCCGCTAAGTGCTAGCAGCATCCTCTTTTTCCTCATACAGATGCTACACCAAGTTATAAGAATCGAACGATGAAAACAAAGCTTATAACAATGAGTAGATTTCAACTCAGAGGTAAAAGCCAAGTACTTTTTCATCATAAAAGAGTTAAACCAAATAATCTAAAATCGAATGATAAATAAATCAATCACAATGTCCTACCACCTAGCTATATCACTTCAAAACGATCCGCAAAGTCCGAAACAGCGACATATCAGACAGATCATCAATGCCAAAAACTAGTTTCCGGTCCAGTGAGATCCTGCCCTTGCTTAGTTTCTAAGGTTAAGGGGTGAAGCGGCCATCTTCTCCGTCGAAAGTTCAGTCTTGGAAAAGCAAGAGAGCATCATCCAGCTTCAGTATGCAATTAACAAGGAGCATCATTTTCTTTCTTAAACGGTCAAGATTCGTCTTATTTTCGCCTGTCAGGGCCTCCTTACTTATCTGCAGAAGCTGGAAAAACAAAAAAAGAACATAGAAAAATAAGCCATGATATCGAACCTTGAATTTACTTCCATGAGCCCAATGGATATAGCGGTTGATTTTATCCAAAGTGCCACAATAATGTTCGTTGCCGGAAGTGCAACAACAATGTTGACTTCACCAAGGGAAAGATTCTATTAGTAGCTAGACATAAAATTAACCAGCATCTCAGGGAAGTAGCAAACCTCACGCCTCTGGTCCTTCTCATAATTAGAGCGAATTTGTATGTTTAACACAACATGGTACAGCTCATCTAGAATTTCATAGTACAGGTTGCTGTCGTTTACTTTCCATAGAAGCGCATCTTTGTCTTTAATGCCACCCCTGCTTACTTTCTGCAACCACGGCAAACTTCTAGTAATATTGGAGTAAATATTGCAAGGATAAAACCTAATCATACAGCACAGATGAGCCTGTAATTCAAAAGGTATGATATTCGGAGTATCTAACTATATAACGAAGAACACACAAACTTCCAATGTGATCATCATGGAATGTGTCTAGCATTTGGTAGCGAAAAATAGCAACACACACAGAGGACATGCTTGCCTTTTGCAGAATTAAGCAACAAGAGCCAAAAAAAATAAATTGGCTCACCTCCATGTGTAGAAAATTGTCCTTCCACAACTTGTATAAAATTTTCATCGTCTCCTTCTTGTCGATGAATACTCTATCTGAGATCTACAGCAGATAAAAAGAACTGAGAAGATGATGAAGTAGCTAACATACTAACTTCTGCTATCTTTTAGCAGCAACGATAATCAGCTGATAAAGTCCGTTTCATAATACAGTTGGCATTACCTTGTCAGTATCAAGATATAGACTGTTTGATCTCAGCAGCCTGAAAATCCTGTAAGCCTCTCTTCCATATCGTTTGAGCACAATTGACTCTATCTGCAGTAGGAAATCTATAAAAAGTTGTATGCAGAGCGAAGTCTATCTCTTTCATTAATTTTCCTATTTCAATTTTCTTCTTGGCATTCTTTCAGCAATCATTCAAACGTACAGAAGAAAACCTGACCTCTTCAATTTTAGCTTGCTTGATGATATCACTTAAATCTGCATAAGCGATGAAAGTAAATTGAGTACAGAGATAAATTACCTGAACCAATGGCATTCCAAGAATTCCAAAACATAACATATAGAAGGGAAGGCAATACTGTGTTTTTCTCAAGGGAAAAAAATCTTACCAAGATTGTACTTGTCAACTCTATCAGAGTCGCAACCTATGTCATCCAGGATGGTTCGGACATGATCTAATGTCATTGTCATTGTTTGGTTACTCTTCAACAGCTCTTCAAATATAGCATCCAACGTCACAGACACTGTTGAAAGTTGAAGCTAAATTATTGGTAAGATATGAGGAGGCAAAAATAAACAACTAACAAAGTAAAATCAGCATGGAAGATAGATGGAGAATACATCCATGCGCTATAAGTGGGAGAGCTCTAAGATGGAGAATGCATCCATCCATCAGAGGGCGATCTCAATCTGCAAATAGAGCCAGGTGAGGAATAGTGGAAGAGCTCACCAGCACTTGCACTACTTCCGCTTGCCTTCAACATTGCACTTAAAACCTTAGCAGCATTATCATCTAGCCTGGTCCTCACGGTGTCGATACATGCCTTGCATCCAACAAAATAAAAATTGTCAATTTTAAGGCAATAAGTTATAGGCCTCAAAAACGAATTTCTTAGGAGGAAAAGGTGGCACAAGAACGGAAACATAGATCACACCTGGATATCGTATATCAAACACAATTATTTCGAAGTAGAAGACAAACCTTGTTCCTAAGAAGGCGGTTGAATTCATCGAAGTTTACCCGCCAAATTGGTTCTTTCTCAGGGAACACAACATCCAGCTCACTTTCTACTTCCATTAACTTCCGCTACACATGTGAGAGTGAAATATCATAATGTAGCTATGAATTCCATGAAACATAAAGGAACAGAAGTGAACCAACCTTCTCCCCGGATCTAATTGCAAGAACGCCGTTCCTGTTTGTTTCATTTTCAGTATCAGCTGTAGAAACAGCATCGATAGAAAATCTTTCTGCTTCCATTGGCATTGCGTCAGCTAAAGCTTGTTCTTCTAAAGTCACCTCTTTGACAGTAGCCTGAAAGGATATGCCACCAAAGAAAAGAAATGTAAGAGAGCACTCAGGAACACATAAAGGAACGACATCCACAAAAGAAGAGGTGAAATAAGGGACATAGTGGCAATCAAAGATTCAAAAGTGGGTGAGGAAGACCATCAAGGAACTAGAAAAAACCGTAAAATATGATGCGGTGTATCATAAATTCATAATGTCATGGAGAATGTCATACAGAGTACAAGATAGAGGAGAATGGTATCCGCATAGCCACATAGTCGGCCCCTTGTAATGGCAAAAACGCTTGGCTAGTGAGAATTGATCCATGTTATGAAAATCAGTATCCCAGATATAACTGCCCCCATCTGATTAATTAATAATCAACTGAGAGAAAATACGTCGTGTAGTGAAAAAACAGCCAATTCAATTCAGAAGAAAATACAACACATAAGTGATACAAAGTTACTTCTCAAATTCTCAGGTTTGTGTTTTTCGAAATGGCTATCCAGGCCATCGGATATTGCTATAAAGCGAGGCTTCCAATTAAGATTGTGCCTGCTTCAGAATTAAAAATACCAGAAGTTCTTAGTGCACAACAATAATGTATACTTGTGCAGGGTGTTTTATATCAAGCAACAGTAGAACATAGCGCATTGGCTGCTTCTGCGTCTCTCGCAGCATTGCCCCTGCTACCGACATTGCTACCTCAAGGAGGAGCATCTATAGCTGAGAAGGGCATAGCACATAATTTTAAAAGGATATAGAGCAGCCTAGGGTAGCTACCTGTGAAGATTTAGAGCCCCTTTTCTTTGTAGGTTGTTCGTCCTCAGATCGAAGTGGCATATGTGGTTCTGGAGAAGGACAGTGCTCCACAAAACGATTTTTCACAAGTAGAAAGAATCTCTCTCGAACAGCCTTGGGATCTGCATTGTTTTCTGCATCAGAGAAAAGAAAATCAGGACAAGTACTAGAGTATGGAAAAGTAGGGACTCAAGATTAATACAAAGGCTATTGAGCCTAACCTGTATCGTTACAGGTTAGGCTCACGATGGAATCAGCCAGTATCATGGAGAAATGTATTCCAATCAGATGAGGGGATTATTTTATACAATACATGTCCTCAAGAAGAGAAATTTAGGAATTGAGCAATGTAGTAAACAAAAATTTAAGGTCTCATATTGCATTAGAAGGAAATAAAAAATAAAAATCAAAGGATAGTAGCAAAAAACCGTTGGCTATCACCAAATATGGGCACCCAAAGAAATTCAAACATGCAGATAGTTATGCCGAATCTGTGACATTAGGACAAAAAGATAGAAGCATAACTTTACCATCTTCCTGTGTGGCCCTATCCAAAATTTGTGTCAGCGTTAATCTACCGTGTTGCAGCAAACCTTCAAGAAGCAACGCACACTGCTCACATTGATTAGGATGCTATTACTAGCATGACTTAACTCACAAGTACTTAAAAAAATCAAGTCACTAACCTGCTGACCATTTGTCGGGCCAACTTGCTGACTTAGTTCCCCTTTGGCAATGGCCAAGAACTTAGGAAACCTGATATGCTGAACTATATTACCCAACAATGCCATGTAATGTGTGTTCACTATAGGTGGTTTCCCAAGATCGCCTGCATGAAAATCAAGATTATATCAGTCGAAGGAATCACAACATATGGATATTGGCCCCATGAAACAATAAAATTATATAAGCAACTTAAACTATTAAAATCATTACTATCAGATTCTTATTTCCATAAGTAGAGAAAGAGATAAAATCAATGAGAAAAAGCCAATGAACACATCACCAAAAATGTTGATCCATCAACTAATTGATGAAGACTCAACCCAAAGCCAATGTCCATCAAAGTACACTAAAAACCTTTAACCACGATATCATGCTTTTTTTTTATCTATCCCCCTTAGACGCATCTAGCAAGCAATCTCCACACACCATTTGCACCCAAACCAACATAAATCGAATGTTCCACTTCTCTTATCACTACTTTTTCTTCTGTTTTCTTTGTCAGAGTACCTATTCAACAAGAACCAAATAACACCGCAACTCGTTAACTAGAGATCACGTTACAAATTATATGAAGCAACCGCAACCTTGTTGTTCGAGAGCGAAGGCTTGGACACAATTGTGCTGGATAAGGATCCGAAGACACTTCTTCACCTTCTCGGAAGGCAATTCCGCGAACCGCGCGATCCCTTGCCTCGTCAGGCTTCCTCTCCGGAGAAGACACTCGCATACTTGCTGCCATAATCAAACAAAATCACACAACAAAGCTCATCGAACACGAATCAATTGTGATGACGGAGAATAAAACAGGTTGAAAAGCGTACAGCGACGAGTTTGCCGAAGTCGTTCGTGATGATGTAGACGGCGAGCTTGATGCCATTCTGCGTCAACATCGCCAGCGGGAGGCGGCGATGTGAGAGCAGGGTTTCGCGGCGGTGTTAATACAATAGGGTTTTGGCTTCGTTGGCCGCTAAAGAGTCACACCGTAATGGTTGGTTCTTTGACTTGCAATAGTTTAGTCTCGGATTCAAGGTTGGATTGGGCGATAAGGTTTAATTTGTTTTTTCATCATGAGCTTATGAAAAATACGGGACGGATCAAATTTCGTTATGAAAATCAAATACGTGTCATGAAGGAGCATTATTATTCATATGTCATGTATTATCCAGAAGACATGTTAGTGCTTGAGGGGAAAAAAAACATTTTATTGGTTGAAGTATTCGATTGTCATTCAATTGATGGAGTTTCAACACCAGAGCTCTGTTGTGAAGACGGGGGGCTCATACCATCTGTAGTATGGATAATGCGACTAAAGCTGGAGAACTATATTCTTTGAGCAATATGTCCTTTGATTCGAAAGTGCTTGTACACGGTACCTCATCGAAAATCAAGGGAAAATAAGAAAATTAGAAAACTACAGACACATAAAAAGAGCATCAGGAAGGAACGCAATCACCTGGAAACACAAAATGGAAGGATAATAAACTAGTGCGTTGCGCTGTATATTTGTAACTTACACATCAAAGGGAACAACTATACAAGCCTAAGCCCTCTGATGAAAGAAGGCCGCAAGTTGTCTATCATTGGACTTGCTCAAGCTTTTTCCACAGGTTGAGAGCCCTTCTAATGATCGGATCAGCCGAAAAGCCTTCAGCATATGCTGGAATCGCGTTCAATAGGCTGGAGAAGTTCTTCCCATTATCCTGCGTCACGACAACAGAGTAAAGTTTATTTCTTTGTCGACTGACTACTGTCAGAATGCAATCGCTCACACTTTCAATTATGCGTCTGAAACAAAAATGTGTTGTGAAAAGAAAAGCTGGTTGTCAAACGACAAGATCAGATAAAGAATGTTAAACCAGATTTAGGGGGATGCACAGAGAAAGATTTCATAGAAACCTCAGGCGGCCTCCGGAACACGAGGTCTTTAGTCGAAAAGGGAACCATGTAGGAAGGAAGGTCACAACGTAGCAATGCCTGTTGAGGAAGAACACCACATTTAGTGAACGCGAAATTCAACTAGTAACCATATTCAATTGAAAGACAACCAAATAGATACAACAACCAAGATAAAGAATGATACCAAATTCTTGCTCAGACGAGCCTGTTCAGCATTGGACATAAGGGCCTGCAAGAAAAGGGAAAAAGTCTTACTGATGAATTAAAAGGAGGATCAAGCAAAATAAGCAACGACTCTGGTATACCAGACGAACTATTGTATGAAGTAAAAGAAAGGGTGTTGGGGAAGACAAAGTGAAAATCAAACTGTCAAGGGAAATAACCCTTTTTTATGTTATGTCAAGTTGACTACAATGATATGCCGCTAGCATTCTCATCCATTTCGGAGTTGTGTCCTTCAACAGGTCCGCATAACTTACGATTAGCAAGACACATCATACTGAAAGAATTTCTTCAAACTCCTTGTGTTTCTTCCAACTATTTGCGTTGTATATGATCTCTCAGCGTAATATTAGGTCTCCATTTCACGTCAATACCAATTAGCAGGATATAGGAATGGAGAAGGCCCATAATTTTTCAGCGCTGTATTTTAGGTTTTCCTGCTAAGTGCAAGATAGAATCACAAGATAACCTGGAATGTTATCGCATCTATCACCAACAAGCGCCATCACATCTACAAACTGTGAAGGCTCTAAAGTCCCATATTCCTCCATGCCAAAAGAGACCGTCCTGTGCATTAAAACCAAAGAACTAATCTTAGCTTAAATATAGCAGAAAATGCGTAGCATGAATGCTGCACCAAAGAAAAGAAAAAGGACTGTTAGTCCACTGATGGATAAAGTGCATGTGGAGCAATATGAACCAGGAACAACACTAGAATACTGACGGCATAAGCTGCACGGGATGAATAAAGATAATATCAACAAATATTATTAAACTTATTTATATAGATTAATGTATATTGAATATAATAGTTTTTTTGAGTTATTGATTTATTATACTAAAAAAACGATTTCATTTATAAAACTATTAGGATTTCTTATAATCATTTCTTTGGGAAAGATTTTACATATATAATTGTTATATATTTTTTTATTTGATCCAAATATTTTAGGTTAAATTTGAGATATTAATTTTTGATCAAAATTTAATCTTGATCGTTCAATTCATAATCAAATGTCATAAATTAATTGCATAAAATTCTGTAAGTTTAAATAAAATAAAATAACTTCATTTTAGGTTAAATTTGAGATATTAACTTTTGATCAAAATTTAATCTTAATCGTTCAATTCATAATCAAAAATCATAAATTAATTGGATAAGATTCTGTTAGTTTAAATAAAATGAAATTGTTCCATTATCCATTAAAATTTTTAAATGATAATAATACGCAGTCATACCGTTTGTCGTTTGCCACGGTTTACCGTCCTTAAAAGCGAATGAATAATACGATATATATTAGATTAGATTAGATTTCTCGAAGGTATAGAGATTAACAAAGAAATGTTTTCGGCAATCGTGCTGTATAAATACATTCAAAATAGCTTGCAATCATAGACAAAAGTGGTTTCATTGCAATGCAGTAACGATATGACTTTACAGCAATACATATAAATTTTTCCTTATCAAATTCCATATAAATCAACATAGGTAAAATCCCGTACTAGGTCAAATCATTACAATTAAATTGAGACGAATATAGTATTAATGTTTAGAAGCCAACTCTAACAGATAAGTTTTCAGATAGAAAGCGATTTGTTATACCTTGGAAGATAGGGTTGACGGATGAGAGTGCAGCGAGTTCCGTCTCAAGAAACCGCAGAATCCCACGCCGCCGGCGAAGTTAGCCTTGGCGGCGGCCGCGGTTCGCCACAGCGAGCAGATACGATAATGGTGCTGCAGCGAGTAGCTCCCCATTTTCGCTTCTTCGCCTCACTTCTCCATCTCCTTCCACTTTAGACAAAAAAAGGGGATTTGAAGCGAAAAGGAAAAGGGCCTTATTGGGCCGGGCCCAAATAGAAAGGGCTCACCAAACCCACAAAACCCTCGCATTCGGTTCCATTTTCGACATTCCCCGCCTCGATGAGAGCATCTGAAAAATTTCAACTGTTAAACATTGCGCGCGAATCAGGTAATCCTCGAACCCTAATCTGCTGCAAATTGGGGATATTGGTTCGTTAAATTTAGAGCAGTTACTGTCTGATGGTGGAGGAAGTTAGAGGGATTGAGTTTCTTTATGATGTCATCAACTCGAATCGTGGGGGCTCTAGGGTTTCTATAATGGGAATTGATTTGCGTGATAGTGGATGGTAATTTTGGGGAAATTGTGGCGTTTTGTGGTTGAGATAATTGGGATGATTTTTTTTCATAAGATAATTGGGATGATTTTTTATTTTTATTTTAATAAGGTAATTGGGATGATTTTTGGTTCTTCTAGTCAGGAGATTGTTGGTACAAAAGGTTAGCGACATTCGTTTTCGTCAAGTAGTTGGGAGCCCAACGGTAGATCAATGCGTAATTGAGAGATTTTTCAAAAGATGGCACCAAAGTGATTTTTCTTTTGGCATTTTTGAA
Organism: Drosera capensis; assembly: GCA_001925005.1. Classification (NCBI taxonomy): domain Eukaryota; kingdom Viridiplantae; phylum Streptophyta; class Magnoliopsida; order Caryophyllales; family Droseraceae; genus Drosera; species Drosera capensis. The sequence goes on along the minus strand of LIEC01009502.1, from coordinate 16,386 downwards.
ATGAGAAATGCTGGAAATGATGGTTGTATTGATCTGATTAGTTCTCTTAGCATGGTGCAATTAATAGAGTTTGATGGAAAATGTTGACGATGAACTACAGGAAGATGTTCGGGTGCTATTCAAGAATACCAGTTGATGGGTAGGTGCAAAAGGGTTTTGCTTCATTTGCTTTTGAAATCTAAACCCAGATGGCATCTGTATTCCTTCCTGAGAAAAATGACAAAGATGATGGGGATAGCTGTTAATGGTATTGATATTATGACTATCATGTGTCCAGGACGTTTGCAATCCCTACTTCACCAATATAGTTGTCCTGCTCTTTCGGTTTGGCTTGTGCTGTTGGTGGTTAGTTGTTGAATGGATTATTCAACTTCTTGATTTTCTGTTATATGCATAACAAATTGTTATGATGAATTTCTAGCTCAAATTGTTGGTGTTTCTGCTGTCCTTCTAGTAAGAATAATACTTCGGTCCAATTCGCTGGAGCATTTAGGTTCACTACTAGATCAGACTATCTTTCTTGCTCATATGTTTCGTGTTCTTTAATGGCACTAACTGAAATTTCACTTTATGTAATTTGTCCTTTGAAATTGCTCTATACGTCTAATTGCTGAACTTTTCATTTGGAATGTTGCATCTTCTTGTGTATAGCATTAACGTTTGAGCTTTTGTATTCAGGAGGGTTGAAGAGAATAGCATCCCGCATTGGTTGTGGTATCTATGGATCCTTGGGAAGCATTAGATGTGGATGATTCAGACCTCTTCTCATTGCTGCAACCCTGTAAACGACAACGCCAGCTGACTTCACAGAGCCAATCTAACAGTTCCTCCCTTCCCTCTTCCCTCCCGTCATTGTCCTTACATAAATTCCCATCTGATCCCCCACTTGCTGTACCTCCTCATGCTGATTCTCAATCCCTTGATGTACCTTCACCATTGTATCAGTCGTCATGCGTGTCACCATTGTCATCACCACGACCAGAGCAAGACCAATTACCTGCACCATCACCAAAATCCCACCGTCTGATTCCAGGAGCTGCTGGAGCTATCCAAGCAGCCATGCATAGAAAGAGCGGGGAGCAGAATGAGTTGGCATGCGGTAAGGAGTTGGAAATTTCAACGCAAGAGTATATCAGGAGGATAAAGGAAAACCATGGTGAAGAATTTATGCATGAACCTTGGCTTTCTGCTATAGATTTTCTTCAACAAGAAGGTTTGTTGTTTGGATTGTGGTCACTGATTCATTTCTACTGTACTGATTATAATTTTTATTTTATTTTCATGTGGTCATTTCTTGACTCCCTGTTTTTTTATTAGGCGTGGCCAATAGAACTCCATTAAGTGAGGTTAAGAAGCATGTTGATGCCTGTAAAATTGATCAGGTTTGTTGGTATGCTTCTACTAAATACTTCTGATTGACCCTTTCATTTCTTGTTCTGTAACAATTTTGTTCTATTTGTCATTCGTATGAGCTTAGGTGGTTGCCATTGTTAAGTCTTGCTCTTCCAATGGTTTTGGTGGTTTCATGGTCACGCTCAAGGTCCATATTACTTTTTTTCTTTTTTATCTCCTTTATCCCCTTCTGCTTATGAAGTTTCTGGTTGGTAGACTTTGATTTTTCTCCATCCTAATGGACTTGTCGGACTCCTTGTTTTAGGACCCTTCTGATACTATTGGTGCTAGTATTCACCGTAAGGTCATGAATCCAAAGGAGTTCTGCAGAGACATAGAGGTCGGCTCAGTCTTGATTTTACAGAAGGTTTGAAGATAAAATTTCCCCATCTTACTCAACTCTTAGGTTGGTGTATAAGACAACTACTGTGTGGTCTTATGATACCATCCTGTCTCAATTTATATCATTGCTACTTTTATTACAGTGTTGCATCCAGTAAGAAGCGGTGATCTCATTATCATTGTTGCAACAGTAGTCTATGACAGAATGTTATGCCTCCTGTAGGTGGCTGTTTTTTCTCCTACATGTTCATCTTGGTATTTGAACGTGACAGTAAACAACATCATCAAGGTATGCTTGATTTTGTAATAGCAGTATTAATATGTTGTGTGGTCTTGTGCCCAATCTGAGTATCTTAAAGTTAGGAGTTTCATTTACACTGATTCGAGCAAACACAAAAAAAACAGAAATATGCAAGGGAATGTAATCTGGGTTCATCATCTCGTTCCAGGTTTTCAAACCCGGATATCAGCTCAGGTTACTGAATTAGTAGCTTCACTTAGCATCTGGATTCTCTAATCTGTACAGGTATGAATTTCCTCTTTGCTCCATAAATTTTATATATTTCACAACTTCTATGCAAGTTGTATGGATAGATCTGCTCGACTTCTATAATTCACTTCAGTGATTTTGGGTTCCTTCCCCGTCAGAATCTTGAAAACTGAATTAACTTGAATTGGTTTTAGTTGATTTGAATTGATTGATGGATTTGAACTTTGATATGTTAGGTATCATCATATCATGGCTGGTTTTGTTTTGGCCATCAACTTCATTTTGCTCTATTTCATTGATCACGGAAAGGTGACGCTGCTACAAGTTCAAGGCAAGCATGGATTGTATCCTCATTTATCCGAATTTTGATCCAAGGATCCTTCTGTTCGATCCTGAAACTCAACTCAACCAGAAAGGAGCTTTACGTTCTGTGCTATTGTTCTTCTCTTTCGACATTACTCGCTAGGATGAATCAGACGATAAAAACCATAGGCAAGTCACTAGCTGTTTTGTTGAAGTGATGAAGTGAAATCACAGTTCTATAGTACTTTGTCACTGTACTTTGACAAATTTGAACTGATGCTAGCCATGTTTCTTCGCAAGTGATTTGTTTCTTTTGTGAGCTGTGGATAAGTGCCTGATTCATCATATATTACGCTAGAGACTTCCTTGCACTCCAATCCAAAGTCACTCAAGAATCAAGCACACATCTGCTTGTTTTTATCATGGAATAACATTTCGCGAATAAAATAATGACGGTCTATGCAGCTTCATCTTGTAAAATCAAAATCATGACATCTTGTGTAAAAATATGGAAGGGGACGTTTTGGGATTAAAAAAACATTTAAGGTATATATTCTCAGCATGTGGGTTTTAAACAAAGAAAGAAGATAATACAGTATCTTATTAATGGTTTTAAAGTTATCGTAATCTTATTTGTATCTTACTATTGATTTAAAAATAATTGCAGTATACGATAACAAATCAAAACCACGAGCCATATATCATCAAGAATAGTATCTTTTAAGTAATTATAATCTTCTCATTACCTTTTAAATCTTCTTTTTTTCGTCCAAAAGATTATTCTCAAACATTTATTTCCAAAGATCTCTCCCGCAGATCTCGTTTTCTCATCATAGCTTCTTCAATGGCATACGATGGGGAAATCTATGAAACCTTCTCATGGCTGCCCGCATCAATAATTCATAAGTTTAGTGTTGTCTCGAATCCATGTCGGGACAATTTGTCATCACATGCATTTCAGAAACTGCAATCACGCCATTCGTCTATGAGGGCGGATGCAGATGGCTATTTCGTCTATCCGGATCATTACTGTGCGTGCGGCTCGTTGAAACTCATTGATACAGTTCTTCCTGGCTCGTTCTTGAATTTTGTCGCAGGGAACTGTCGGTCCATTACTTCAAGTAATGGACTCGTATTGTGCAGGAAACCTTATCAGTCACATTTGTTGTTGTTCAATCGTGCCACGAGAAAGGTCCTCGATGTTGCAGCTCCTCGTCCCTTCGTCCAAAACCCAGGACATGTTTTTGACAAAACTTGCAACAAGAAGTATGATTGTTACAACGTTATATTTGAGTGTGTTGCGAATGACTATCAACTCGTCGTGTTTGATTCTTTTCCTGGAGATGACAATGGTTGGTCCAATGATAAGTACAAGATCATGGTATATTCATTGAACAAGCGGAATTTGATATAGGCAACATTAACCCACGCCTAGACAATCTTGTCTTTCTTGGCGACCAAGAAGTCTGTACCGATGGCAACAAGATATCCTGTATATATCAGGGGATACATCACTGCTTTTGATTTCAATAGTAGTGAACGTTGCGAAGATGGAATTATCGAGCCGAAGAGGATTAAACTTCCTAGAGATTCGTGGCAAAGAAAAGATCCATATGGCTCTCAGACTTTTAGACTTTTCAAGTGGCAGCAGAGTCAATGTGACGAAGAAACGACGACTCTATGTTTGGTTAGGTTGAGGAGTTGGGAGTTCACGATTTGGGTGCTTGAGGATCTCGAATGCTAGTGGCGGAGAATTCTGAAGGTGAAACTGAACGGGATCAATCGTTTAGGCGGCAAAGAAGGCAAAGCGTTCTTGGGATATGTTGTAAGCGAAGGCAAGAACCTGGTTTTCGCTACATGCGATGAAATTTATAAGATGAGCTTAAGGGAACGCGAGCATGACTTCGTGCATTGGTTCACATGATTTCAGAGATAGCCGTCCAGCTCAGCTTGTACCATATCTTAGTACATTAAGGCCCTGTTATTGAAGTGTTCGATGGCCTGTAAAAACCTTAATGTGTTCTGGTACTTTTGTTCATTTTCCTTTGTAAGTGATTGGTTTGTTTTCGGAGTACATGAACTATATTGATATCAACTTTGCTTCAATTATAGATGCATTCCCACAACTTCGCTTCAACTTTGGATGATTCAAATAGTCGATTCATCAATAACATATTCAAAACAGCAGAGATGGTTCATACAGCAGTTGAAGGTAAAATCAACTGTAAATAGGAAAATCGTACTTAAATAAGTTCAGAGAAGAAACTCGAATGGGGCGAAATTCAAGGGACAAAGATCATAATAATCAACTTTAAGTGATATGATATGGACAATACATCCTCAGAGTAATCTGAGGTTTAGTACAATAACAGGGCTCCCTAAGAACGTTTTGAAACATCAACTACTGTGTCGTACAAATAGCCTACAAAATTGATCTATACGTCAACAGCACTTTCCGGTCGCCAATCACGACCATCCAGGGCCTCGAATCTTCACATGGATCAAGCAAACATTGTCGAGAGCCTTCTGAATCACAATGAGCCTCAACGTCAATGAGGCTCGACGCTTAACCACCAGAGTGCGGATGCCTCTTTAAGCTCTTTTCAGTAACTACGAACTGTCATCCAAGTCGTCTGGTACATGCAATTTCTCAATTGCTGCCTGCGACACAATCAAATATGGAGAAGGATGACACTTTTAGTCATTACTGTTCATAAGAAAATCATAGTTAACGGAGCTTTATTGATCTTTGTCCAGGAAAATAACAAATTGTCATAAAAGAAGGTTCCAAATCGTCGTGAGATAAAGATTTCAAAGAAGATAAGAGCGCTACAAAAGAACAAGGAATCCCACTGGGATGATCACAAAGAAGTTACCTTTATGGTAGCAACATCTGCTGTTGAAGGCTTCAAGTCCAAGGCAAGCCCGAAATTAAGCATTGCCTTATCATACATGTTTCGTCGCTTGTAGATCTTACCCATCAGTGCATAAACACTGCCCTCGCGGGGGAAATTTTCTTTCAGCTCTTCAAGAACCTCTAGAGCTTTATCTAGCTTTTCCATGCTAGCCAGGATCACGGCTTTTTGATACATAGGCAGAGGATTCTTTTTATCAGCTAAGACAGCTTTCTCCATCATCATCAAGGCTTCATCGTTTCTCTGTTTCAATTCCAAATATCGAGTTCAAAGTCATGAAATGTGGTATCCTTTGCTTAGATGAAATCATCTGCATGCAGTGTAATTTGTAAAGAGATTCATCTAAAACAGAAGAGAACTGTAGTTAAGTAAAAAAAACAGAGCATACCTTCAGAGCATGCAAGGCCGTTCCGAGATATGACAATATTACAGAAGAACGTGGATTAATTTGAAATGCCATCCGGAAATGATGTTCAGAGAATTCAAATTTCTCCTGACGAAGGTAGATGATTCCAAGACCATACCATGCGTTATAATGCCTCGAGTCAATGCGAAGGGCATTCTGGTAGCTTTTAATTCCAATGTCAAAATCCTCTAAAGCGGCATACTCATGAGCACAAAGGGTGTGTGCATAAGCGAATCTCGTACTCAATTGTTTGGCTCGCATGAAATTCTTTAGAGCTGTATCATGATCTTTTTGCAAACTATAGCAGTTTCCCATAGCACACCTGTCAACCAAAAGAAATGCAGGCATCTCCAAGAAATTTCAACAGATGAACAATTAGGTAGATGTAACAAGGTGTTTTTGCAAACATGTGTGTTTACTCACTAAATTCTTTTATGCAAAGAAGTGTGTTTAATAACTAAATGCATATAGCTAGATGCAGACCAAGAGATGGAAACTATCCACAGCAGAAAAGGTCTATTAAACATACCATGCTTGAGGAGCCAAGCGATCCGTTGATACAAGCTCCTGGGCCAGGTAGCTTAATCTCATGTCTTCCTTCATATGCTGGACAAAAAAATACATTCTCTGAGTTGAATGAAACCATGTACAGCAGAACACAAAACAAAGTGATGAGAGAAATGGTGATGATGATTGGGAAAAGTACGAGCGAATATAGATTTTCTGTTCCAGAAATGAGATTGGAAGCATAAATTAAACGAACTAAAAAAAATGTGATCAAAGTATTATTAGCATCCAAAGATGAGAAGCACAAAGCAGAACGAATCTTTTGAGGGAAAAAAGAAGTTAAATTTATGATATCAACTAAAGTAGCAAAAGGCTATATATAAAGGAAACACAAAAAGGAGAAAGCTTTTGAATCAAGGATACCAACGAATAGTAAGAATTTTAGGAGTCAAAAGCTGTTGAGAATGAAGGAGGAAGCATCTACAGTAGCAGTCGCACTAATATTCTGTAGCTTCTATAATCTTAGAAGTTAGAGAAACAGTAGATAAAGGAAAAAGAGTAATGCGACCTGAAGATGCACATCAAGTAGAAAGACAAACTTCAGAGCAACTCACGTATAGAACTGTAGAATATAGATCCATCCCTTCTAATCTGTACGGAGATGCACGGCGAGCCATACTAAAGGCACGATCAGCTTCCAAGTAGTCCATCAGTTCAAAGTATGCAATTCCAACCTACATTACAGTCCCATTCCAAAATTATGTTTCCAATTGCTTAAACTAGAATACGTGGTACATCAAACACTTCAAAACTGAGAAGAGCAGCTGTATACTGCACTTGATGAAAAGATGATCACTCTACAACATCTCAAATTTCAAATTTTAAGAAATTTGAACATCAAGAGTACCTGGGAAAGCACCCAACCAGTGTTGTAGTGTCTCTGCGGTAGCTGCTGATAGATTTCTAATGCTTCCTACCCTCCAAATAACAAAGGATGAGTATCAGTTTTATCTGAAAAAAGGGAGAATGAAAGAAGAAGAGAAAAATTCATGGCTATGCATCTTTCTAGCACTGCTAACAGTGATCACCTGGCTTTTATGCAGGCAGGACAACCTGTAGCCTTCTCCTAACAGTCTCAAGAGTCCTAGAATATCCAATGCACCAGGTAGGACTGTAGAATCAGACAAAGTAGAATGGCCTAATGTCATGGCCCCACCATCAGGCTCAGACCTAGCATCACCGGAAGGAGAAGCAGCAGAAGTGCTTGCTGTTATGTTCATACGAGAGTCATCCACAGCCTCACACCGAAGTCCTAAGAGAAATTGAAAAATCTTATTTGCATAACTGGATGAATCATGTTTCTGGGTCACTTAGACCGAGAACAGGAGACATTGCACATCTTACATCTTCTGATTCTAAAAATTACCTATGGGTAACTCAAACCCCCCTCTGATTTATTTCATTCAATGAATCAATGCCATGGCCCATGGTTCACTTACTTCGCTAATGCAATAGAATTATCATTATTCATGAAACCAAGATATTGATAAATTTTCAGCTCATGTTAAGATATTAGGCCATAATTGATTCTGAACAATAACATCAATGAAGAAACACCTTCACAACATATTAAAGAAGAAATCTAGAAACATGTTGATGAGAAAATCACCTTCTTCAAAACTGTCACCACCCCAAGCTGGCGCCTTGCGAACAGATCGCGAAGTTACATGTCCTAGTCGAGAACTCCCAGGATACTTCGTAGTATGACTGTTTCCATTCCCTGTAGCTGCATTTGTATTTGCGCTGGTCCCTGAATCTCCAGAAAGCCTCATACTTCGTCGGGTAATAGAATCAGAAAATAACCTTCCTGAAATCTGAAATTAATGAAGAGGGCATAGTATATAATTGAACTTTCTCTACATTAGCTTAACCAAAAATTATTTTCAGCATATATAACTCATGAGACCATGGTTACTGAAAGTCATTGCTACATCGTCATCACTATCACAACCGATATGAAATACTACCAATACGTTATTCGGCTAACAGGGGGCAGTTTCCTTAATTTTTCATCGCAGCACACAAAGTTGAAGCAAATGGTGAACTACTACATGGATTCCGCTGACGAAAAAATGCTTCAGCATAAAATGGCAAGAAATAGAAGTCATTACCTTTCTAAATTTTCCTTCATCGACAACTTTCCATCTTGGGGCTTGAGCGGGTGCATTCATTGTTGGCCTTGGGGAGCTATCTGTGCTAGATGTAGCTGCACTTGGTTGCATGTTTCTGCATATAGGTGGTGGAGCAAGACCGGACAGCTGCCAAAGAAAGAATGGCTTAAGTTAATTTTTTTAAAAAAACAGCCAAAAGAAAACTAGCACTAGACAAGAACATGGACTTCATTTTTTTCCTGGTCACTCATGAATGTTTAAATAGTTTCAATTAGTAATAGTTACAAGGATAAAGCATGTAAACAACAATTTAAACGAATATTGGGCCTAAATGTCACCACGAAAGCTTAAGAAGAATCTCCCTTCAGCACCTTATGATCATATCATATCCGTTACTTAGTTCCACTACCGCTAGATTGCTCAAGAAATTGGACTTGTGCTCCAACATACGAACATAGAAATAGAAAGCAGAACACAGAAAATCATACGACAATCAAACAAGTAGTAGATGTTGATCAATGAACTCAACGACACTCTGACATCTTATTAATTAGCAAGGCTGACTGATACATGTTTGAACTTATGAAAGTGCTGATTAGTTTAACCACTAAAAATTTATGGTTTATCAGGATGTCTTTCTTCCACACCAGGTAGAGAATCTCTTCAGAGTAAAGCACGGGTAACACAAAACCGGAACAACCAATCATGAAAAAATGGAAAAAAAGAAGAAGATAAACCCATGATCGGACCTGTGCTGCAATGGGCGAAGGAGTATTGTAGAATGATAAGTTAGAATGGCCTCCATTAGCAAGCTGATTCGAAATGCCTCCAGATGCAATGGTTCCATGAGGAACTTCTCGTACATTACTGTTCTGTACAGTCTTTTGCTGCCTTGGACTCACGTCTTCCAAGCTCCTAAAAGTGACGCAATCATGATCTTCATAGCTTGTCATTGTGTTTTGACAAGTAGGTACATACTGCTGCAACTGTTGATGCCTCTTCAGAATGGAAAGAACAGCTGTTTCACCAAAAACCACAGCCGCTTCTTCGGCACAACCTGCAAAAACAATCTCTGATTGTTTCATTCAAATTATTTAACGCATTCTTAATCAACACATTGTCCTGCCTCATCATAAGGTGGAAAAAAGAGAATGCAGCGAGCATTTTAAAAGCATCACTGTACTCCGGAAATAGGCAGATCCTAATGCATGGATGAGTTATATGAAGAAATAAAAAAATTAATAACGAGGACCATAGTGATAGCAGACACGCCTAACAAGGAGAGCTCTTCATATGCAGCCCAATATAATGGATCCAGTGATAGCGCTTGCTTGAAGTGAGTAACTGCATTCTTTCTTCTATCAGTGAATCTGGAAACAGTAATCAGAGCAATGTTAAAAAATAAAAACTAACTAAAGCTGCAGCTAAAATTCTAATGGATTTAAACACTGTGCTAAAATTCATTACAGGAATCTGCAGCAAAAATTCTAATGGATTTAAACACTGTGCTAAAATTCATTAAAATCCAGTCAGCTAAGACTATAGTCTATACCAACTCCAGATCTAAACAAGAAAACTTAACTGTGTTTAGTAATTGAATGCAGATAAATTAAAAGTCAACACAGATACTTTTAATTCATAACCTGTATATAAGCCCAAGAAGATAATGACCAGCTGCACCATTTGGAACCTGCAGAGAGGAGGTCAGAGTAAATGAGAGCCGAACCTCTTCAAAGAAGCTAACTGCACAAGCAACCGATTGTCTGGCTAATATACTCAATCAAACAAACGAAGTGTAAAGCTAAATTTTTCATTAATTTACCCCTCTTCCTAGAACTGTACAAACCGTACAAATACCAAAAATTTAGATTTTAGATATTAAATCCCCCATCACTTGGACCAACTTCATAAAAATATTCTTCGCTTCTCTTGAATCATCGACAAATCACCATTATAAGTTCCTTTAATTCATCAGCAATTCTTCCAATAGAAGGCTGATAATAGTTTCAGAACAACGAAGGTTCATTATACAAAGAGATAGCTCAATACCTCCAGACCTGGTTCATGGGTAGGACATAACGCACGTTCTGCTTCACTTAGAAGATCCATCCGAAAGCATGATAAGGCAAACAAGTAGCGGGACTGAGCCATCTGTGCTCCTTCAAATATAGAGGATAATAAATGAAAACATCAATTTATCATACAGTAGAAGCATTAAAAAGATGGGAAAATGACAAGTTAGAACAGGGAAGAAGGCACAGATTTACAGAAGCACGAAGAGCTTTTATACCTTTCAAGATGTGGTATGCAGCATATGCCTGATCATTACGCAAATAACACGTGGCTAACAATTGCGAATTCACCTGCGCAATGCAATAAGTACGGTAGATAGAAAACAGTAACAAGTTATAGAAGGAAGAAAACAAATGCTTTTGGAAAATGTAAAGCATGGTATCGCTTTTCACACATCCTGCAGTAAAATCTTGCAGATCAGTTACTAGGATGCAGACCACCAGAAAGTACTTGCTAGGGGGGTTATAAAAAGTTAGTCTATGTTTGATAGAATAGAGGGCACATTCGATCACTTGTTACCCCCATCAATATTGTAATTGATATGCTGATCCAGATTGAAAAAAAAAAAAATCCTGACATGGCAGCCCAGCACCTCATGAATTTAAACAGTTTAGACTTGTACACAATACAGTAGAAGTTAGCAAGAATGTTCTATTGTAACTAGGGTTTTCCACGTGGAGTACCACTTTTTAAATGAATATAAACAGACTTTCTCGTGTGAACTATCATGTTAGTACTCTCACAATTGTCCCATAAATGCAGAATACATGGTATACAATATTTTCGAAGGTCTGTGAGAAAAAAGAAAAAAAAAAAAAAGAAATATCGTCTCCCCAAGTAGCAATTTCCTTTTATCTCCAAACCTAAGCATCCCTCTCCAATTTACGAAATGCACAGCATTGTTAACACATAATGGATACTCAGAAGTTAGAAACATTGTTCCGCCCTACAATCCCCCTACCAGACCCTACCATCTCCCCACTCAACTCACCTCAACTTACTCAACACCAAAAGCTCTCATTTAGAAACAGGGCAGAAAGAGAAGGATATATACATTCTAATACAAAACTTGAAAGATTGTTTTCACTAGGAATTGAACCTATGTCCAAGCCATTCTTGAAAAAAGTGTCTTTTCTACATGCCAAACTCGCCCTCTACACATTCCTGATGTCAACCTCGATTTTGCAGCCAAATTCATAGCCAAGGTAACTAAGAAAGAGACAATTTCCAATATCGTCAACAACTCTTAAGCTAGCTAGAGAGGATTTAAACGAATTTATCCTGCCCACATTCTTCTTTACTAGATAAGAGTACATACGAAATGATAAAATGTCACAATTGGCTATAGGAGCAAATTCTTCTAAGTCACGTAAAGCCAAATAGCAAAAGCAATCACAATAATAATCACAACACACCCTAAATCTCTCTGAGTAAAAAAAAAAAATGAACTCAACAGAAACCCCAAACCCCAATCTCATACCAAAAAAAACAACACCATCACGCCTCGAACCACACACCTCGGAAGGGAACTCAGCACAAAGACGCTCGCACATGAAGATCGCATTCCTATACATGAAATTCCTCAAACTACTCTGCACGCACTCGACGAATATCAACTCCATCTCCGCCACCTCTCAACAAATCCCGCACCTTTCTCGCACCAATCCAGCTACCAAAACCCTCGCATTACACTCAAACTCTCCTCCTCACCCCTCCCTGCAAAACAACACAAGACAAAGACGAAAGCCACTTCAATTACCTCAAATCGAAGAAACAGAAACGGAATTGGAGGATAGAGGAATTGAAAATCACCTGAATTGAAGGATTTGCAGTGTCGGTTGAACTAGCTAGAAGTGTGCGCCACACTTGTGGAGAGGAATGAATCTGATGTCGCCGGCGAAAGGGGGGAGATAAAGGGCGGCGGCGGCGCGGTGGTGAAGGAGAGGAGGAGGTCGACGGCGAAGGGAGGAGAGAGAAGGTGGTTTGGGGTGGGGTTTGAGCGATTTGAACTATCTGCGGTGACTGGGCTTTCGATGTAAGTTTTGAATTAATGAATGGGGATGAAGAAAGAATATCACATCTCATCTCCTCTGTGTTTTTTAACCGATACCATTTGCGATTTTCTCCATCATTCTTTGTTTTTATTTCAATTTAATTATATTTATTATTATTTTAAATATAATATTTATATTTATATAAATAATTATTATTATTATTATTATTATTTTAAATCTTATTCATATCTTATTATCTCTAAAAAAAATTTATTAAATTTAAAAAACACATAAAATCTCGTATACAATCACACCGTTGCAATTAAATGGAATGAAGATAATATGAAATGCAAAGTTGGATAGATGTTAGAGATAAAATCTGAGCTAAACGACGATTACAAATTATTTTATATAAAAATTTAAAATATTAATTATATAATCAGTTGTATCTGTTCATACGATAAAAATAACAAGATAATCAAATATTGTTTGATATAACGACGAACCTCATGAAAATATGAAATATTAAATATTTTTTTTCTCAAAATGTTATGTTTGTTGTGAGATTGTAGTTAACAATATAGACTCCGATTTGCATTTCAACTAAGACGATTTTGGTTTTAACGGGCTAGATCGATATCCTAATCATCAGCTAGGACCAGTTCTTCTTTGAGTAAATGGCGGTATAGACTGGTTTAGAAATAAAGGCTATCCTGCTAATGATCAACAACTGCAGCAAGTCGAAGAATCCATTTTTCACTTTCCATTCTCAAAAGTCAAAATGCCAACACATATATCCAACATAAACATCCATGATAATAGACGAACAATAAAAACAGAAGAGCAAGAATTTGTTTTCCAAGACGTGGCAACAACATCCAGATGATTATATTAACAATAGCTTTGCCATTTTTTATAATTAATTAATTATCAATCAGAGAAAATAAATAAATTCTGGTAATTCCTCGCGTTTGTCTGAGTCCTCAAAAACTCACCCACTCGTGTCCCTCTCTTTCATTCAACGATCTCCATTTTCTCCTCCTTTTCAATCTCTCAGTTGCCATTGCCATTCTCAGTTTTCCCCTCCTTCCCAGTTCGTCAAAGCCTCGACGACGCCAACATGGTATGTCTTCTTCTTTTATGTTCTTGCATTTCATATCATGATCATGACAATGAAATATGAATGTTCGGGAGATAATCGAGATGCATGCTACATGATTCAAGAACGAGGATACACAACGCAGGATGAGGACTCTATTGTTTGGTATCCATGATGCGTAACAAGGAATCGGATGAATGCAAGATGTTGATTCATACATCCTTATATCCTTGATTCATGGAAAGAGAAAAATGATCATAAACAAATGTTATTGTCTAGGTATCCTCCTAGTCGCGATAGAGTCAAGTTTGACAAATCTGGAAAAAAGATCAGATCACCTTAACCCACCGAATCGAACCTTTTTGAAATAAGGATCTATTTTTCTCCCCATCAAGCAAACTTAGTATTCATCCCATACATCAGAAGAACAGGAAAAGAGTTGTCTGATCCTGCTTCTATCTAATATTAACATGCACGATGTGCTGTTCTTTGTTAAATCATAATCCTACATCCCATAATCTTGAATGAATGTGATGTGACTTCATAACTGGGGGGAAACATGTTGCTGCTAGGCGAATTCTGCATCAGGAATGGCTGTGCATGATGATTGTAAGCTCAAGTTCCACGAGCTAAAAACAAAGAGAATCTACCGCTTCATCACCTTCAAGATTGAAGGCCAGCAAGTGGTTGTCGACAAGATTGGAACCCCTGAGGCAAGCTATGATGATTTCGCTGCGTCTTTGCCGGCTGATGAGTGCCGCTATGCAGTTTTTGACTTTGATTTCACCACCGACGAGAACTGTCAAAAGAGCAAGATATTCTTCATTGCATGGTATGTATTTATCATCATATTCATACACAGTGTATTTGCAGCTTTTCATTCAAACTGTACATGTAAAAACCTAACCAACAAAAATTTACCAAAACAAGGGCAATGCTAGGATAGAGTAGACCAAGGAAATGGTGAATAGTTGAATTATATTGTCTTAGACTCTAGGCACAGCCGCACAGGCGGCACAAACACAATAGAGTTAGAGCCATATCTTAGAGTTCATTTGGCAGGTTTAGTTTAGGTGATTAAGAGTTATGACTCAGGAAATATTCTTATTCTGAAACAAAGTACCTAGTCTTAATGGCCTAACAACTCATACAACTAAAAGCTTATAAACTGCTCTGAGCGCTGATAGACTGTTCTCTGGAACCTATTTAGATGAACATTTACAAACACTCTTCTCGCTCACAGATGGTTCATAAATCAATTTAACAGACTTATCAGTTCCTACAAACATTTTCTTAACCAAAATAACAAGACTAAACCAAAGATGCTACTTCATTCTCTCCAACTTACCACGAGGGAATCGAGTCAGGGTGACAACTATTTTCATCGTTTTTGAAAGTGCTCTCATCATGGACCTGATGCAACCAATTGAATTCTTTGCACATAGGGCTCCTGATACATCCAAGATAAGGAACAAGATGGTATACGCAAGCTCCAAGGACAGGTTCAAGAGAGAGCTTGATGGGATTCAAGTGGAACTGCAGGCCACGGACCCAAGTGAGATGAGCCTTGATATCGTAAAAGGCCGAGCTCTCTAGACCAACACCAAAGTCTTCTACATATCCTACACATTCCATGTACTTCACATCACCTTGCTGTTAAATTAATTTTCCCTCGCCAGTCTTCCCATAAATTTTATTGTTACTTCCTTCGAATCTGGTTATAAATCCGTGTTTGTTTACATGAAAATTAAACATTCTCTTTGCCTTTCAAAGATTTCTTTTTTCCGCCTAAGTAGCATGCACTATGTTGCCTTTTCAGCTCTTTTAGCATGCCAATGTATGTTTGACAGCCATATACTTCATCCTGTTTCTTTTATAATGTGTTTCAAGTTTCAACACATCTTCTTTGTATTTGAATCCGAAAACTAATATGTTACTTTCACTTGCTTAGTTTGTATCTTGTGCTGTTTGTGTGGCGAAAATATCATGGCTTAGGGGTAAACACATTCTGTTTCATTTTTTCTCCAAAATTACCAAGAAACCGGGCCTAGTGTCAAAGGCTCCCAATATTGAGCCTATTAACACACTATCATCGATTCACTTCTCATGCAACCCCAAAACTAATCGCAATCCGGAACAAAATTCCCCTATCTAACTCATATCTATTACATACATGAGGCAGTGAAGCACTAACCGGTACTTCATAGAGTTCTCTTAGAGCTTCAATCCCTGGACGGAAGCCGGATCTCAGGGGAACAACAGAGACAAGTCGCATGTGTTGAGCATTGCCATTTTTCGGCTTGGAAAGAGTCATTTGGAACATTTCACTCCCAAAAATCTCACCCCCGCTTGCAGCTGAAGCAATAACCAAGAAAAGGGGAAATAAGTCGAAAGAGGGGATAAAAACTGAGTTAGATATTATTCTCTCAGCTAAGTTTACAAGACATATGTGAGAGCAAAAGTTTATAAGCAGCCATACACAGCATATAGAGAAGAATGCTATTTTCCCGAGACTCAAACCAGTGATTACTACATTCTTGACATGGAAATTTCACAAGTTCACCAAGTTGGTCGCATTCAAATTTTTTTGACTCAGGTTCAAATACTCCCACTTACGCAGGGAGAATACCCCAAATATTTCAGTAGCATGAGAAGTAAAACCATGAATGATGATTTTTTTATTTTTTCGGGGGG